>QKWP01002238.1:0-53101 GCA_003550325.1 Gigaspora rosea
CTATCTTGCTAAAAATACATTGTAAATACCATGACTAATTATTTACTATGACTATTGTTATGACTAATTGTTTACTATCGCTATGAATAATTTTTATCATTTAGAGTAATTTTTATATAATGTAAAGATTTCCCGTTACGGTAATTTCGATTTGGTATAGGTGTGTTACGGTCTAGGTAGCACATGTGTGATCGGAAAATGTCGAGGGTGTGGTACCCTGTACACGCTGTTCGATGCATTGGCCTACTGATTGGTTGGCTGGGATCATCAGAGTGCCATTGGTAGATATAGTCATTAAGATTATCTGAATTTTTTTTTTACGTATCTGTCTAAAACACGTCCTTCCGAACCATGTCCAGCACTGCTAATAAGAATATTGCTACACCCATTATCTCAAATGCGGACGTTAAAATAGACGAAAGTCTTGTACCGGGACTTGCTAGTAGACTAGTATTTCCATCGCCACGTTCACCAATTCCACCAGTTGCAGTTCCTCCTTCGATTTCGAAAACTGATGTTGTTGTTGCAACTTTGGTTCTTAAAGATGGCTCAAGCTATCAGGGTTTTTCATTTGGAGCAGAAAGCAAATCGGTGGCAGGGGAATGCGTATTTCAAACTGGTAACGTAATTTTATTGCGGCTGCAACTGTTAACATTTTCTAATTTTTGAAGTTAAATAATTAAGGTATGGTTGGTTATCCCGAATCTCTTACCGATCCATCATATCGAGGGCAAATCCTCGTCTTAACTTTTCCGCTTGTGGGCAATTATGGTGTTCCATCACGTGATGACATGGAACCTCTTCTCAAAGATATTCCAAAGTATTTTGAATCTTGCGAGATACACATTACTGGCCTAATAGTCGGACAATATTCTCAAGAATTTTCCCATTATCTAGCACACTCTTCGCTAGCAGATTGGCTAAAAGAACATGATATCCCGGCTGCTTACGGAATTGATACTCGTGCTCTTACAAAAAAGATTCGTACTCAAGGAGTATTTTTGGGCAAGATTCTATTTCCAAAGAGCGTTGTTGGTAACGCCGCTTTGGGTATTCTAACAGGGAATGATCTGTCAATTGATGGTGTAATCCATCCAGAGCCATGGATGGCCGATTATCAGGATGTTCAATGGATTGATCCAAATGAAAGAAATCTGGTAGCAGAAGGTCTTTTTTTTTCTTTTTTTTTTTTTTTAAAAAAAAAATCAATGTTAATATTAAAACCTTAATTAAAAAAATTTTTTTATTCTAAAACTAGTTTCTGTCAAAGAACCCAAATTATATGCTCCCGATCCGTCAATAGCTATCACGGATGTGAAAGGTATAACACTACGCATTTTGGCAATCGACGTTGGTATGGTGAGTAGACTCGTTTACTCTTCTCATGAAAATAGATTTAATTGACAAATACTGAAAATTGCGTCAATTAATTAGCATTTCTTTCATCCAATTTGCAATCAAAACTTACTTAATATGTCACTCCAATTTAAAGAAATATAATCAAATTCGTTGTTTCGTTAATCGCGGAGTTGAATTTAAGGTGGTCCCCTGGGATTATGATTTTATCAATGAAAAAGATTATCATGGAATATTTATTAGGCAAGCATACAACCTTAGTTGCTTCCTTCTCCTATAGGTACCAAAACCAACATGAATATTCTATTTCGTCTATTTAGTAATGGTCCTGGTGATCCAACAATGGTAAAACAAACAATTGAACGACTTAAGGTGGCATTGAAAGATGCAAAAACTCCAATTTTTGGGTATAAGCATATATTTATTGATTTATTTATTTTGTATTTTATTAAAATTCATCTTTTATCTATTTATTAATTTAATCATTCTTTTTTTGGTTCTAGTATTTGTATGGGTCATCAATTACTTAGCCTTGCTGCTGGTGCAAAAACAAAGAAGATGAAGTATGGTAATAGAGGTCAGAATATCCCTTGTACGGATATGATTTCCGGTCGCTGTTATATTACTTCTCAAAATCATGGTTACGCTGTTGATTCAAGTACACTTCCTCCTGACTTTAAAGAATTATTCGTCAACGCAAATGATGGTTCAAATGAAGGAATTATACATAAGTCTCTACCAATTTTTTCCGTTCAGTTTCATCCTGAATCTACTCCTGGTCCAAGGGACACTGAGTTTTTGTTTGATGTATTTATTGAAAGTGTCAAACAGTTTGGTTTAACGGGGAATTTGACGCCAATACAAATGCCTGGTGGTATGCTGAGTGAGAATTCAAAAAAAAACCCACATGTTAATGTTAGAAAAGTTTTAGTTTTGGGTAGTGGGGGGTTGAGCATTGGTCAAGCCGGTGAATTTGACTATTCAGGAAGTCAGGTAAGAAATTTATTCATGATTTTCACTTCCCATAACAAAGATTAGCAAATTCTGATGCTAGTTATGTGTTTTTTTTTCGTTATAGGCTATTAAAGCTTTGAAAGAAGAAGGGATATATACAATTTTAATTAATCCAAATATTGCCACTATACAAACGTCACATTCTCTTGCTGATAAAGTTTATTTCCTCCCTGTAAATCCTGAATTTGTTCTCAAAGTTATTAAGCATGAAAAACCTGATGGTATTTATGTAACATTTGGTGGTCAGACTGGATTGAATGTCGGTATCAAACTTAAAGATCAGTTTGAAGAATTGGGAGTCAAGGTATTAGGTACTCCTATAGAAACAATAATCACTACAGAAGATCGTGAATTATTCGCTCAAAAAATGTTAGAAATTAAAGAGAGATGTGCAAAATCTGCTTCTGCTACGAATGTTCAAGAAGCTTTAGATGCTGCGCGGAATATTGGCTATCCAGTCATATGTCGCGCAGCATATGCACTCGGTGGTTTAAGCTCTGGATTTGCCGAGAATGAAACGCAATTAATTGAACTTTGTACCAAGGCTTTTGCAACTAGCCCTCAAGTGTTGGTCGAACTATCTATGAAAGGTTGGAAGGAAATCGAATATGAAGTCGTCAGAGATTGTCGAGACAACTGTATCACAGTTTGTAATATGGAGGTAATCTCGAATAAATAATTATTAAGATATTCTTGAACTATACTTTTAAACTGCATCCTCATTTAAATCATTTCAATTTATATCTTAAGAACTTTGATCCTCTTGGAATACATACTGGAGATTCAATCGTAGTTGCACCATCTCAAACTCTCTCTGATGAAGACTACAATATGTTACGAACAACAGCAATTAATGTTATTCGTCATCTTGGAGTTGTGGGCGAATGTAATATTCAATATGCTCTCAATCCCTTTTCTAAGGAGTATTGTATTATAGAAGTGAATGCGCGTTTATCTCGTTCTTCTGCACTCGCATCTAAAGCTACTGGTTATCCATTGGCTTTTGTCGCTGCGAAACTTGGATTAGGAATACCATTAAACGAGATTAATAATATGGTGACTAAAGTGACATGTGCATGTTTCGAGCCTAGTCTTGATTATGTAGTTGTTAAAATTCCACGATGGGATCTAAAAAAGTTCTCACGTGTAAATAAAGCATTGAGTTCATCAATGAAATCTGTTGGTGAGGTGATGAGTATTGGACGTACTTTTGAAGAGACCATTCAAAAAGCCATCAGAGCTATTGACTACAGTTTCTCAGGATTTGGTCAGGTTTGCTGATTTGCATTAAGGTTTTCAAATCGACGATAAGTACAAGATAAAGAACTTACTTGCATATTATTTCTTGAATGTTTTAATTAGAATGACCTTGTTGATTCCATTAAAGAAGAATTGATTAACCCATCTGACAAACGGCTTTTTGCCATTGCCAGCGCAATGCATCAAGGATACACTGTTGATCAAATATGGGAACTCACAAAAATAGACAAATGGTTTTTATACAAGCTAAGAAATATAATTGAATTAGAAAAACAACTTAAAACCTATAATTATTCAACAATTAAACCCGATATTATCCTAATGGCTAAGCAGTTGGGTTTTTCAGATCGCCATATAGCAAAAGTTATCGGCAGCAATGAGTTGTCAGTACGAAGGATAAGACAAGAACATGGCATAATACCTTTTGTAAAACAAATCGATACTGGTAAATTCCAATTATTTATCTTACTTTTTTAAATCTTTTTTTTTAAAATATCATTTCATATGGTTTCTCTAGTTGCTGCCGAATTCCCCGCTCAAACAAACTATTTATACGTAACTTATAATGCCGTGGAGCATGATATTACTTTTGAAGAAAAGGGTGTTATGGTACTAGGGTCCGGTGTTTATCGTATTGGTAGTTCAGTCGAGTTTGATTGGTGTGCTGTGCGTGCGATTCGTACGCTTCGTGATCGTGGTATCAAGACGGTGATGGTTAATTATAATCCAGAAACAGTCAGCACAGATTATGATGAAGCTGATCGATTGTATTTCGAAAATATCACATTAGAACGTGTATTGGACATTTACGAAATTGAAAACTCTCGCGGTGTAATAATCTCTATGGGTGGTCAAACTCCAAATAACATAGCATTACCATTGTTTCGCCAAAATGTTAAGATTTTTGGTACCTCTCCAGAAATGATTGACACAGCTGAAAATCGATATAAATTTTCTCGTATGTTGGATCAGATAGGGGTCGACCAACCGAGATGGAAGGAGTTAACCAGTCATGAAGAAGCACATGAATTCTGTAAACAAGTTCAATTTCCAGTTTTGGTACGGCCATCTTACGTATTATCAGGCGCTGCAATGAATGTAGTACATTCTTCGGATGATCTTTCCAATTATCTTAGTCAAGCTACAGCAGTTTCTCGGGAACATCCAGTTGTAATTTCAAAATATATTGAAGAAGCTAAGGAAATTGAAATGGATGCTGTGGCTCTTGATGGTAAGCTAATAATGCACGTAATCTCAGAACATGTTGAAAATGCGGGCGTACATTCGGGTGATGCAACTCTCGTCTTACCTCCACAGGATCTCGATCCTGCTACTGTAAAAAAAATCGAACTCGCTACGCAACAGATCGGAAATGCATTAAATGTGACAGGTCCTTTTAATATTCAGTTTATTGCTAAAAACAATGATATTAAAGTTATAGAATGCAACGTTCGTGCGTCAAGGTCTTTTCCATTTGTGTCCAAAGTTATGGACGTGGATTTAATCGAGATGGCTACTTTATCTATGTTAGGGTTTCATGTTGATCCATATCCGTCAATTAATTTACCAAAGAATTATGTAGCAGTTAAAGTACCACAATTCAGTTTTAGTCGTTTATCTGGTGCTGACCCTATATTGGGTGTGGAAATGGCATCCACTGGCGAAGTTGCATGTTTCGGACACGATAAATATGAGGCATATCTTAAAGCATTGATATCTACAGGAATTACTATCACTATGCCTCGAAAAAATATTCTGCTCTCTATTGGTTCTTTCAAGGAAAAGAATGAAATGTTACCATCAGTAAGGAAACTTCACCGATTGGGATATAATTTATTTGCCACATCTGGAACTGCTGATTATATTCAGGAGCATGGAATTCCTGTTGAATATTTGGTATCATTGGAAGAATCTGAGCACCAGCTCAAATCTGAATATTCACTTCAACAACATTTAGCAAATAATTTAATTGATCTATATATTAATTTACCATCTAAAAATCGATATCGTCGACCAGCTAGTTATATGAGTAAAGGCTATCGTACACGTAGGATGGCTGTGGACTATGATATCCCTTTAATAACTAATGTCAAATGTGCAAAATTGTTTATAGAAGCGCTCTCTCGCAAGACCGATTTTGAAATTTCAAATATTGATTATAAAACATATCGTAAGAGGGAGGATTCATTGCAATTTCAGCAGCAACCACAACAATCTTCACAGGTCGTGGCTGGTCATGTTTTGTCACCTACACTTATGGCGAGAGAACATGGTCTTAAATCAATGACTTCAGATTTGTTCTCTCTTGATTTATCGCACTCAATCTTACCAACGTGAGCTTACATTTTTATATAATTCTTACATATTTAACTTACGTTTGTTGATATTAAATTAATGTATTTTGTATTTTTAGAAGTATTGCGTCAAATATAAATCACACGCGTTTCTTCCGACAAAATATTCTCACTGCTAAAGATTTCTCACGTAATGATCTTCATTTATTATTTGGTGTGGCACACGAAATGCGTACTTTGGTTGAACGTTATGGTTCAGTAAATTTGCTTCAAGGTCGCGTGATGTTTACATTATTTTTTGAACCATCTACAAGAACATCAGCTTCCTTTGAAGCAGCAATGAATAGACTAGGTGGTCGAGTGGTTGCTATCAAAACAGATTCATCTTCAGCTGCAAAGGGTGAATCATTAGCTGATACTATACGGACGGTGGGATCATATGGAGATGTTATTGTTTTGAGGCACCCGGAGCCAGGCAGTACTCGAATTGCTGCAAAATATTCGCCTGTCCCGATAATTAATGCGGGAGATGGTGTTGGTGAACATCCGACTCAGGTATGTTTGCAGTTGTTATTTATTGATCAATTTTATTCTTTATCTTAATAGTTTATTCTTAGGCTTTCCTTGATGTGTACACCATTCGTGAAGAACTTGGAACTGTCAATGGGTTAACTATTACGATAGTTGGTGACTTAAAAAATGGTCGAACGGTCCATAGTTTAGTTAGGGTATTATCTCAATACCAAGTTACCCTCAACTATGTTAGTCCTGCATCGTTACGTATTCCTGATGAAATCAAAAAGGAAGTTCGCAAAACTAGAGGAATAAGACAAAAAGAATATTCAGACTTGGAAAGTGTAATTGCAGAAACTGACGTACTATACGTGACACGGATTCAGCGTGAACGATTTACAGATCTAATCGAATATGAACGGGTTAAGGGTTCTTATATAATAAATAACGCTACATTGAGTCGTTCTAAACCAAACATGATTATAATGCATCCATTTCCGCGAATAAATGAAATCGACCCAGAGGTAGACTTTGACGATCGTGCTGTTTACTTCCGACAGATGAAATATGGAATGTTTGTCAGGATGGCGTTATTAGCTATGGTAAATAGTTTCCTATACAGATGAGATGATCTTAATTGTTTATACTGGTTCTAACATTGCCCGTTCATGTCATTTATAGGTTTTGGGGGGAAGATCAGCGTGAAATAGAAAGTCTTCTGAATCATATTATATCTGATATAGTAACGATAAATTTTAATAGTACTTATTGGATTATCAAATAACAATAATACAGTAATAAAAAGATTTAAAAAATATATTTATTTTATTAAACTTGTAATATAATTTATTCATTTTATTTTATGGATTGTATTCAAGAATTTTTCATGCCTGAGTAAGTGATCACTACCTTTAACTACAAAATTACGGTAAATGGCCATATAGAAGACCTGGGTCTGTTACATTCCGCCAATTTTAAAACATCTAATAGACCCCGAGTATGGTACATGGCTGAGAGTTTACATCATAGAAAGGAAATTTTGAATGCATGTTAAGAAATATATTTCAATCAAGAAAACCCTGATATCTGCACCCGGGTCTAGTGCCTGGCGGGTACTGGGAGGACCTTTTATGTGGCCATTTACGGTATTACTTGAATAAAAGCTGGTCGCTTTTAATACACAACGATGATATTTTTTTGACAGTCTTTTTTTGGTTGCCCGTAAGCGGCGTAGCTTTAAGGCAGAGCATCACGTGATAAATACCAGTTCTTCAGATCCAAGCCCAGTTTTTACGCTCTCTCGTCTATTTAAAGTTATCAGATAATCGGGGCTCGCGAAGACACGTGATGACGATCTTCAATCCATACAAGTGCATCGAATTTTACATTATTACGAAGGACGATTCTAAAAATGACAACACCATTGTTTTCTTCAGCCAATCCAACCAAATGTAGTTGTAAATATGTTCCAGGTAGTCTTGACAATTTTCTTTTTTATTGATCTGGAATTTCCACTGTTTTAAATTCAAAGTTTCTTACAATGTTAATTTATGGCAGGCGTTGACAATCTTAATAGGGCGTGCGGCGTCGACTCTGATTGCGTTAATAGGGCTAGATTTATTGAATGTACACCAGAGTTTTGTTCCCAAGGTTCTTACTGCCAAAATAGATGGTAAAATCTCTAGTAAAAGCACACTCTACTTAGCTCAAAGTAATAAATTTTTACTCAAATTTTATTTTATTACATATAAGCATTCAAAATCATATGAATGCCTTATTTGATATTATCAGGGCACCTAACAAGTATTTTGGATTAAAGGCGTTAAAGCCAATTAAAAAGTATGTTTTTTGTTGTCTTTATATGCTGTCTATCATAAATTGTATTTCTCATTGTTCTTTATCTATGTTGAGTAGGGGATCTTTTATTGTAGAACCAATTGAGACTCCCGTAGAAGTAAATAATTTAGAATTCCACATGGATAAATACATGAGTGAAGGATTGTGGCGGACCTATTTTCCACCATCTGATACAAGCGAGGTAGGAATCTATAATTAATTATATTTAGTACTTATTATGCTTAATTAAAAGTGCAACCATACTCATTATAGATAAATAATGCGGCAAAAAAAGGAAGACTTTCTCGTTTCATTGCGCATTCTCGTAATCCTAATTGTCATAAGCAAGAATGGCTGGTAGGACATCAAACCAGGGCTGGTATATTTGCTAGTCGTGACATTTCAGATGGTGATGAATTAACAATTGATTACACTGAATCATCAATAGGGTATCAAAGATGTTATGTGTCAATGCGTTATTATACAAATTTTATTCGAGGGATTACTAATTCTAACATATTTTTAGATATGGAAAGCCACGTAAAGTTAAAGAGCAAAATGGTACAGATGTAACTCCGGAGGAAGCCAGCCCACTCGAAGATAACCAAGGAATTTTTAATTATATAGGACGTATGTTGCAAGCTGTCTACAGACCAGATTTGGCAACTCAAGTGCTTCGCAATTTAGAAGTAATATTAAATTTCATTTATAGTCAGTTTTTTTCCAATAAATCTATAACTTAATAATTCTTTTACCTATTTAAGATAACTACAGATGAAAATGTTTTGAGAAAATTCTTAAATCTTGATGGATTAAAGATATTAAGTTTATGGTTTCATGAGCATACTGAACCTAAACTTATAGAACAGGTTTGTTTTTTTTTTTTTTTTGTTGGTCTGAATTAAGTGATCATTTTATTAACATTAATCATTAATTTCGTATATTATGTTTATTATAGATCATTTCTTTTTTGGAAAAATTGCCATTACAATACAACGATCTTGGCATCATGACTGAGATCAAGGGAAGTCTTCAGACGGTAAAAATAAATGATGATGGACTTCATGATCGTATTACAAGGGTACTAAATCACTTTATTATATGAATTAAAATCATAGCAAATGTATCTAATGCACGTATCTTTTCGCACAGTTGTTAGAAAAATGGCGTAAACTTCATATTCAATCTAAGAGTACCACGGCTAATAGTTCTGTGAAAAGTTCAATTTCATCTGATCGAGATAAACAAACAAGTCCAAGAAATTCGAAGGCATAGTTTTTTTCTTTTCCTTTCAGATGAATGAGATATATTTGCAAAAATTTGATAAACCCTTCACATATTAGGATAAAATTTTGGATAGGGACAAAAGTCACTCACCAAAAAAGAGTGATAAAGTGAAAGTAATATTGTTATATCATAAACCTATTCCTGTTTTTTCAATTTATACAATATAAACAGGCATTGTTTATTAATATATAGACACTGGAAACATGTTCTGAAAAGAAACAAAAAACGCCTGAACCTAGTAGTTCTCTTGGATGTACATCCTTATTGCCTGCGAGTACATCTCCCTCGCAACCAAGTAATGAAGAGCCCGGTTCTTCAAATGTTACTAATACTAATGTGAAAGCTAATAATGTTGAATTAGTTGATGATGCACCGATACAGCCGCCTTCTGTTACAGCATCGGACGAAAGTTTGTCCACTCGTACATTTGATAAAGATAAATTCCGTGGCGAGGTGAGTAATATACTTTGTTGAATGTTAGGTTTTGGCGTAATTTTTACTTTACATAGCAACTAAATTTACGTGTTGAATCGAAACAATTTTTTTTTTTCAGTTTGCAGCGGCAGTTGTTGAGTACTCTGAACGATTTAAGAGCCAAATTGAGGAACGCATCCTGACCAAACATGTAAATAAGGTAATTTATAATTTTTACATTTTAAGTATTATATTTTTATTTTGGTTAACCTAGATCTGTTTGTAGTGTATCGAGCTTTGCTTTGGCAAAGAAATGCGCTTAGCAGAAGTGGAAAGTGTTACATCAGGTGTTCGTAATCGTATCGCCAAATTTTTGGATGAGTATATGAAAAAATTGATCATTTCAATTAACGGGGCAAAAAATGATAAGGATAAGGATAAAAAAGAGAAAGGAAAAAAGAAGAGGAAAGAGAGAGAGGAAGTTGGGGACAATTACAATAGTAAAAAAGTCAAAATATGATTAATTGTTTCTCTTTCTTATGCCCATTATTAGAAATTGTTTATTATAATTGATAATTTTTTCTTCTTTTAGACTGTATTTATAACCGAACAATGATTAACGATCAAGTTTATGGTTAGAACAAAAATTTGTAATAAGCATATATACATTCACCAAGATTTTATTTTGAATCAGATCGAATGATAAATGTAGTTATATGGATTTCTTATTATATAAATTTTGTATTTTAATAAACTTATTTTCATAAATTTTAAACATTTTAAATAAAATCTGTGAAATTGTCATTCAACTAGGGATGGTAAAGTCAGTTCAGATTCGGTCTTGGTCCTATGTTGAGGAAAATTAAACATATAATGTGTATTATCGTTATATAAGTAATACTTTGATCACGCTCACATCATCATTGCTCACCCACAAAAAAATTTTCCAGTCACGTAGAGGGTGTTAAACTCCATATCTGTTAATCAGATTAGCCGAAATTAAACTTAACCAATCATAGGCGATATTTTTAGTGAACTATCCGTCAATCTTGTCTTTAAAAAGATCCGTCCGATCCGATTCGTGCGGAACACTAGAAACGGGCCAGTTTTCAGCTATTTTCATAAATTCCGGAAAGTTTGGCAAAAATCGGCTACGAATCGGAAGTTTAACACTGCGAATCAAAAACTTATCGAACTGCAGATATTCGGTCGCTAGATTTTCCAGAATTTATGAAAACTGCTGTAAAAAAGTCGCCACCCGGGTCAAACCACTACATCAATGTTTTAAAACAATATAAAAAGCTTTTTTTTTATCTTTCCTAGTTAAGAGATTTTTACATCTACAATACGAATAAAATAACATTAAATGAATAATGTTGTTTAAATACGTAAATTAAAAATGTTTTTTACACCTATTAAACTGATCAACGTGAGCATTGTGTGAATAAATGTGAATTAGATGCACAGTTAATTAATTTAATTTGTCATTGATTTTTGTAAATTTTAATAATAAAAAAAAAATATCCAGTGCCATTGAGTACTAATGGGAAACTTCGATCCGCTTGTACTCATACGGATCAAAAGATTTTTGCTATATACCCATGATATTGACATAATAATTGAATATAAATTATTAAAAATTACAATATCTTGAACCTTGACGCGTCATAATCAACATAATAAATTTTAAAAACTATAATAATATCGCGTCATAATCGACATAATATAAAAGATATATACATAAATTATATCAAATTAAAAAATTATTTATGCAAGTGTGCAGTAAAGTTTTAGAAAAAAAAGTTACTCAATATTTATATGAAAAATATATATTTTTTGTAAAACTATATCTGCACAAGTAAAAAAAAAATCTTTTTTTTTTTATAACCTTTTAACGGCACTATGTTCTGATTTTATCAAGTGGTAAAACTGATTTTAAACATTTATCGTATGCTAAAACTGTTAAAATAAAAACGAAATACACTAATGATAAAATATTGATCAAAAATTAAATCAAACTAGGTCGCTAAAGGAATCCACTCGTTTATGCCTCCATAAGATGTGGCTTTTAAGCTAAATTCTTTAATACAATCATCAACAGTCTTATTTCCACTGGTCCATCCTTTAAAAGTCGTTTCCACCGAATTAACACCCTTAAGAAGTTATCCATACTATGTAGCTTTAAGTTGAAATTTTAATACAATCATTGACAATTTAATCAACTTATAATAAAAACTGCTTTACATATTATATTGTTGCTTTACAGTCTGTGTTTCATCGTCTGTTTCCTTAGTACCAGTGCGTTTTTTTATTATTGTTGGGCAATTGCAATTGCACGATGTATAGAGCAGTTGCACGATTGGTAAAGCAGTTGCATGGTATATAATGGCAGCAACGAACAAACTTACTAAACAAAAATAAAAAAAAAGATATTACACATGAGTTAGCCGGAAATAAACGACGAAACTATGTCAATCGCAATACCCGCAATGAAGATAAAAATTGAAAAAAATAAACTTATGCCCTTATAATGAAGCCCTTCATACATCCCTTGCCCCTTATAACGATTTTGATCACCATTTCTGGCACCTTTTTCAGTACCCCAATCCGACGAAACACAGACCTATAAAGAGAAAATGATAGTAAAACGAAAAAATAGCACAAAGAAAAAAAGACAAAACAATTAGAACTAGTATCTATCTTTTTATACCATTTTACCTTCCGTATCACCATTCCCGACATCATTTTCAGTACCCCAGCCTAGCGAAACACGAATTTATTAAAAGAGAAGGTTAATAAACAAAAAAAATACATGAAAAAAAAAGCAGCAACTAAAACTAAGTAGTATTAATCTTTTCACCTTCCGAATCACCATTCCCAGTGTCATTTTCAGTACCAACAGCCCAAAGAAACCCGAACCTACAAAAAAGAAAATGTTAGTAGAATGAAAAAAAAGACAAGCAACTAAAATTGGTACTCATCTTTTCACACCAATTTACCTTCTAAATTACCATTCCCGACGCCATTTTCAGTACCTCAGCATAGCGAAACATGGACCTACAGAAAAGAAAATGGTAGTAAACTGAAAAAAAATAGCACAAGAAAAAAAAAAAGACCAAGCAATTATAACTGGTACCTACCGTTTTATACCAGTTCACCTTCCGAATCACCATTCCCGGTGCTGTCTTTAGATACCAGCGAAACATAAACCCACAAAATGTTAATATAGGAAAAAAAAAAAAAAAAAAAACGCTGATTAAAACATTTTTCCTTAAAAAAAATATCGTTTGCTTAAGTTTTTTCAAAAAATTTTACAGTAACGTACCGTATTTGCGCGTAATAACGCGCATGCGCGTTATTTCGAAATTCCCAAATTGTTTTTTTGACGCCCATGCGCGTCCCAAAATAATGCGCCCCCTAAATATACATATTATACCAATAAGTCAAAATATCGCGCATGCACGTCCTGAAATAACGCGTTATTACGCGCAAATACGGTATGTCTTAAAATCACGTGAATGTTGATTGTTTTGAAAATCAGTAATTTGTGGTAATATATAAATCCATCTACATACTTTCTTTTTCGCTTCATATGATTTCATATCCCGATTTGCTATCGTCTTTCGCGTAGGCTTTACATCGCCTTTTTGCGTCTCCCCTATCCAGGATCGACCTTTTCCGTAGAAGGAATTGGTTATGTAACGACCTGGAAATTATTAGCAAAAAGCGAGAAGACCGGTTCGATGTTCTGTGTTGTTTCAAAGTGAAATTCGATGTAGCAAATCGGAAAAGCGTATGTATACGTATTACGCAGTGTGTATTTTTTTTTTTTTTTGTACGATATTTACCGTAATAGTTTAACGATTAAGTTTAATAAATAAATGTAATTAATATTTTAATGATAATTTATTTTAAATAATAAAGATGTAATAAAATTTAATAATAAATAAAGTTTAACAAAAATTTTTAAGTTATACGTGCGTAATGATATATTAATAAATGATAAAAATGAAATAAAAATTTGCATAACGATTTTAAAGAACGAAACCGATAATTTTCGAAACTAATATTAAAAAACAGTGCAACGGGAATACAACATATTAAATAATAATCACAATAAGAGGTTACAGAATTAAAAAAAAAAATAGCATACCGATTTCATGATAAATGCAGAAAATAGAATAAATGACGTGATAGGTTTATTTTTTGACTTTATAAATGCAACCCTTTAATTGTTCTAATTGTCTATTTCGTGCGAGTTATTTTACTATTGTCCATTCCGCATGATATACAGTTGAAAAATACCTTTTCCAATTGCTTTAATATTTTCAAACTCGTAAGAAATCCAAATCAATTGTTATTTGTAGTCATTTAATAATGCTTTTACTGTTTTATATCACCACCAATATATCAAGACCTTTATATTCTGATTTAATTCGTGAAGTTTATTCTTTTCCATTCGAAACTAATAATAGGATTCGTAGCACTAATACGAAAGAGCTTTTTGAGAGAGGTAATAAAAATCTTCCTTGTAAAATTCATCGTTATTTTCTTGTTGATAAAAACTTTAATAATTTGCAAATCGTAAGTATAACATAAATCTTATCAAAATGATCAAGATTGCTCATGGTTCCTTTTCAAATATTTTTTATTAATATTTATAATTTATACATAAATTGCTTAATTATATAGTTTATTAATATATATATCTTGCAAGTTTAATAAAAAATAAACCCCGCATACATTAATAAAAAAAATTTTTTTAAATAAATAAAAATTAAATGAATCTTTCTAACTCTTTAATTACACATTCCTTCATCAAACTGTGTAAATTATTCCAAGTTGTGAAAAATATTTTACCAACACTGTTTAAAATTGTTTCAAATTCACAATTTTCAACAATTAAAAATCCATAGTAATACTCTGGAACAAATTGTTTTTTTACTTCCATAAAATTTATATACATTTCTTGACTAGTACCATTATAAAAACTACCTTGAGTTGAATCATAAATAATAAAATGAATATTTTTAAAATTCCCAACAAAATGAAATCCGAAATCGCCAAAGGGAATTTCTTTTGGATTAATATCAAAATATTTAAATTCTTGCCTTTGCAATACATTATAAATATTTTTAATACCAAACTTATTTTTAAAATAATCATAATTAAATAAATTAAAATTGTAAAACTTATCAGGAAAAATATTATAATTGACTCTAAAATTAAAACCAGAGAGCTCATAAATTTTACTAATTAATTCAAGTCATTATTAAGAACATAAATTCTTTCATATCCTTCAAATTTTAATTCATGAATATTTATATCCGAAAAATATACAAAGAAACCGACATTTTCAGGAAATTTTTTCATATCATCCCAAAATTTTTTTAAATCTTTTAAATATTGGGTTTTATTATATTTACCAAGAAATTTTACTTGAATATTAAACCCAAAGTTTACATAATAACCAAATATATCAATACCACCATCACTTTTTTCTACATTCAAAGCAAAAGCTGGTATTCCAGCATTCAATAAAGCACATAAACACTTTGATTCTCCAATACGACCTTTTTCAATACGTATTTTGAATATAATATTTTCGGGTTTTTGCTCATAATCTTCTAACCAAATTGTGTGATCAATTTCCTCAAGTTGCATTTTTTTTTAAAAAAAAACAAAAAATTAATAGAATAAAATTCATTAAATTTATCTCTTTATTAACATTATATAATTTTTTCCCGATCATAAGATCGCATCTTTTGTAATTCATTATAAATCTGTATAACATTCTGATTCAAGAAAATCTTTAATTTTCAATGAAATCTCAAATGAAAATATTTACAAAAACATTTCTATAATCAATTTTTCTGATTATATCAATAAAAAAAGTAATCTTGTATATTAACAAATGAAATAAAATGGACTTAAATATCATATCGTCAAATAAATATTTAATTTTGTGTAAGGTCTACAAATGCTAATTATATCCAACGCTAAATCGATCCTCTTTTGTTTACAACATTATTTTTATTTGAATTCAAAGAACCATTCTTATGCTTTTTCATAATGTTTTATAAAGTGTGATTTTTGAAATTAATTATCTAGAGTAATTAACAGTTAATTAAATACGTAATACGTAATGAGAAATCATTTGCTTTAGAAGTTTGGTAATGAATCACGAATAAATATTAAATATGTATAACTAATAAAATATATATGTATATATTAAAAAAATTTATAAAAAAAATTCTTTAAACAAAAGAGGCTTTCCTACAGCCTGTGTTAAGTCATATCTTAATACGAAAAAAACATAATTTTAAGCCTAAAATTTGTAAGTTTGGTTTCCAATAAATATAGTTGGTGGTAGAATTACTGTATTATGGCAATTACGGCATTTTACAAGTGGTAGAATTAATTACGGCATAACATCTAATTGTCGTAAAAAATTATATGCCGTAATGTCATAATGCCGCAATGCCGCAAAATAATGCGATACCGTAATGTTATAATTAAGCAACTACGTGACACTAAATCACAACAGACCGTTATTTGTCATACAAGTATTTCATTTACATTAATTAATCTGTAAGCATAAAAATTATTTAAAGTGTATTCTGCAGCAGATTACAATAGCTATAATAAATTTTAAAACATGTAATTATGTATGTAGGCATGTATCGTCTTATATAAGACATAAATGCTGTTAACAATGATGTCATTTCCGATCAAATTAGCTCGTTAAAGACGTTCTCAAAACAATGACTTATAGACTGGTCTAATTGGGCAAAAAAAATAAATCACGACGTTTAAGTCAAAATAAAACCTAGACCTACAAACCCCTTTTTTCATAGTCATTACATGTACTAAATCAATGAAGTCGACAGAATCAAATTCGAAAAGTATATATTATTTTAAGGAACCATAATGTAGTACAGCATTTTAACAAACGGTATTATAGCAGATAGTATTTCTACATTACGGCATTACGGCATTACGACAAAAAATACGGTAATGCCGTAACCGTGTTAAGTTGTAAAAATTAATTCTACCACCAATTATACCCATACATACCTTCGAAATTATTATAGCAATGTCTGTACGTACGTACATGCACTATTTTCATATTTCTGTTATTTCTACAAAAAAAAAAAAAAAAGAAGGTTGGCGATTAATAAGTAAAGATCTGATGTTAGATATAATTGTTTCAAAAATATTAATGCCTGAGAGAACGCGAAATTTCGATGCTAAACACACATGTTCGGTGTAAACTGTAATGTCAGAAAATTTTCAGTATAATAATTTAATTCACTTCTAAGCTAACATTTATATCTTACAATATAACTAATTTTCTTAATTATAATGAAATTTTTGTTATTTCATATCTTTATATTACATATCTATATTTTTTTTCTTTTATGCCAAAAGCCTTTAAAGCATCTTCTTATTTTAAGGGTAGGGTGTCAAATATTTTCGAAGTTTTATTAGAAGCATTTTTATATTTACTTTGTAAAAATCCAAGTGAAACTGGGTTTTAAATTATATGAATGTTTCACGTGCTTAGTGGTGAATGCTTATAGAAGTTTTCATGTGATTTGCTAATACGAAAGAGGCTAACGGCTAAATTTTGTGAAGATACAAAATAGTCGTATAAGTTTATAATAAAACTATAACTACAAAATGCCAAAATGCCAACTTGGGGAACGTGAAGACCTTCGTAGTAATCACGTGATCTAGATCGTTAAATCATAATTGGGTTTACACGTGTATGAAGACACGAGTATCAGTGTATATTATCCGTGCAGAAGACACGAATGTTATATTTATTGAGTTATGAGTTGGAACTCGATGTATTATACAGTACATGTTCGATCATTATAAAAAATAACTATCATATCTTATCAGTTATAATGCATCTGTTCTATCGATTAGTTATGTTTGATCCATTATAACCGATAGATATGATAGTACTAATAATTAAGAGATAAATAAAAGATATATCTATGAGAACTATAATATCTTTGAGAGCTACTAGAACTATTAGCTTTACTAGTTTTCTTGGCATTCGTGTGCCATTAGATACACGTGTATTAAGTCATGTGCACAATTTTATTATTAAAGTCAACACTTCGTACACCCTACCCTTAAAAGTGGAGTTTTGAGACTATCGTAGGCGAAATCAAACTCGAAATTTGATTGGTTGGCATTCACGTTATTATCATCAATGCTGAGATTCTTTTGCTACGCATTTAACATTTAATTATTCTTATATATCTATTTTATTGAATATTATTGAATCCATTTAAAGATCTAAATTGAATTCGCTTTCAAAACACGTTCGAACTCAATCATGCTTAGAGGTTTTTTTTTTTTACATATTTTAACAGTCTCCTGATAATGGCTAAATGATACAGTATTTAAATTTCATTTAGAAAAATGTAAAGAGGCTAATTTTCACTTTATTTTTATTTTCTAAATATGTTCGATCATAAAATATTGATCGCAGTTCCGAGATTTTGATATTGATTATATAAATTAATTAGTTTGTTACCACTATTTGCATATATGTCAAAGTTTCTGATATGCTTAGGAATTTTAGTTACGTTAAAATTTGATAATATTCTTGCCATTTTTTAAAAACTTTAGAGTTCTTCTGCCGACCATTTTTTGGAAATAGGCAATTTTAAACCTTTTTTAAACCTTGAGTGAAGGTATCCCGACAACCATCAGGCCAAATTTAATGAGCTTTCTTTTATTTGAATTCCGTAGATTCGTAGAATTCAAATAAAAAAAGATTCATCAAGATTGGATTGATAGCTATTTGCTCAAAGATTGAGAAAAATGTCAGCGTAACTTCTATTTGATAAACTGGTTTTTAAAACGAAGTTATCTTTGTAACTACTAGGCCAAATTTGATGAACTTTTTTTATTTGAATTTTAGGAATTCATAGAACTCAAATATAAAAAAAAATATTATTGAATTTGGTTTAGTATTTGATGAGATATCTTCACAAAAGTTTGGCGCAGCTTCTACTTGATAAATGGGATGAGTTTTTTTAAACTTTGAACAAAGATATCTTGACAAATACCAAGCCAAATTCAATTCAATAAAAAAAAATTCATATAATTTGACTGGTGGTCGTCGAGATATCATCGCTCAAAGCTTGAGAAAATTTTTATTTGAATTTTTAAAAACTTATCTCGACAACCACCAAGCCAAATTCGATCTTTTTTTTTTTGAATTTACATGTTCGTAGAATTCAAGGTAACTTTTCTTGCATGCATAGTTGATTGTTTCTGACATTAAAATTAGAATATGCGGCCCCAAATCTGACTTGGAACTGAGTCTAAATTAAAACTCGACTTCATGGAGTCGAGTCGGACCGGATCGAATTTTTCACATCCTAACCATACTGCGTAGATGTTTATTGAGATTTATACGTAACTTACATAACTTACAAAGTAATTTACCTCAGTTACAATAAATTTACATACAGACATATATACTGTTACGGGGAGAATCGAACGTTCCTTAGTTCTACGATGCGAAAGATGATAAAAAGGCGGCTCGCCAGAGGCGTGACTTAATATAGTCCGAGTTTTATTATATTTATATGTGGGATTTAATTATTAAGATAATCCGAAGATTCCTCCTAGAAGAAGAACCAAAAACGACCTCTTTTATACTTTACAATTATTATGGGAATCTCTAATCTAACACTATAGAACATTATGGAAACTACGAGACTGATATCCTATCTACGACGCTATCATATTATGTGTAGATTGTATTGTTTCTAAATCATTCCACCGAGGCTAAGCCCCGAGCATGCATGATCGATTATGCACGATTAATTATATGCAGAATCGGTTGTCATATGAAAATGTGGCGCAGTGTACGGATTAATGATCATCGATGTCACGTTTACCCCGTGACAATACAGTAAATTTACATGTAAGTTAACAACCCTACTACTAACTATAGCTCTAAACAAGGGTCGTTACATCCATCAACTTTATGTTTAATTTTCCCATATGACCCGTTGACCCGGGCCATGACCCGTCAATATCTGACTCGCCCGGGTCATTATTTTCTGACCCGGGTAATAGCTTTACCCTCTCATATTTCATGTTACACATGCAGCGTGATCGTGCTGGTATTAACCTATGAATAGAAAGTCTACGTATAATCTTTATTTTTAGAATTTCAGGTTTTCTCTTCCGTTTTCAGTTAAAGCAAAACCGTAATTTATATACAGGTTTTTGTCTCGATTGGTAAATAAATATTATATAGTCAGACCTCCCTAAATGCATGTCTTCGGAAACAAGCTGGAGCATGCATTTGGCATTAGAGAATACTAATAAGGTCCTTCCATTGTGCAATTAGGGGGTTGCATTTAGGGGTCTGACTAATTTGGTAATAAACAATGGATCTCGATCAATAGAATATCATTTATTCATTGACGTAAATAATGATTCACTTACTGTACATATAAGTATATTATTGATGCATATATATATAGTAACTACCTGCATCAAATCAGAAATTCCCTAACATTAACCCCGCTTTAGCCAACTTCCATTTATGGAAGCTTAGTACATATTTGGGCTAACCCAGACGTTCTTTCTCAATGAATTCGATGAAGAAAATCTGATTGACCAATTTGATCAATCAGGTTCTCATTGAGTTTATTGAGTGAGGTGTTTGAGTTTGAGAACTTCCCGTATCTTGTATATAAATAATTCGATCTAGATACACATCAAATTTACGTTAAACTTTATGCGTTTTTTATCTTACTAATACTTAATGACAATTTAATATAATGTTCGAGAACTTAGATAACACAATAGCCAATAGTTTCATTGGTAGATACTTTAAACTTGAGAATAGTGGTGTTCCTAATGCTCGCAATACTCGATTTACCACTGAAATTCGTGCTGGAATTGCAACTTTCATTACTATGGCCTATGTTATATCAGTTAATGCAATGATCATTGCTGATTCAGGTACAAAATTCTTATCAAGCTAACATATTTAAAAATATTGTTAATAATTTTCTCGATTAATTTCATTCGTAAGGTGGTCCCTGTGTTTGCAATTCAGGTACTACAGATTTATGTGCCAATGATCCTAATTATTTAACATGTCAAGCAATAGTACAAAGAGATTTAGTTACTGCGACGGCTGCTGTTTCGTGCATAGCGACCGCTATTATGGGGATCTTTACAAACCTACCGTTAGCTCTTGCTCCAGGGTAAATTCAAGTTTTATTGTATACAAATTTTAAATCATTATTTAATAATTATAACTACTTAATTCTTCAAGAATGGGCATGAATGCCTATTTCGCTTATACTGTGGTTGGCTTTCATGGTTCGGGTAAAATTGCATATGAAACTGCTATTGCCGCTGTATTCATAGAAGGACTTCTCTTTACCTTTTTTTCAGCATTTGGAATTTGTCAATTGTTTGCAAAACTTATCCCCATGTCTATAAAAATTGCAACTGGCGCTGGTGTCGGTTTTCTTCTTACCTTTATTGGATTACAGAGAAGTACTGGTATTGCCTTAATAAGTCATGATCCTTCCACATTAGTGACACTTGGTGGTTGTCCTGATCAATATTATAATAAAACTACTGGCATTTGTACTAGTCACCATATGGAAAGTCCGACTACTTGGTTGGGGATTTTAGGTTTCTTGATCATTGTGATCCTATTACTTTTCAGAGTAAAAGGAAGCATATTTATAGGAATTGTTTTCATCAGTATTATAAGTTGGTTTAGAAACAGTGAAGTTACCTATTTTCCTTACACGTAAATCTCCAAAAAAAATGATATTTTGTTTGTTTCCTTTTGTAAAATTACAATAATGTAACGAATACTAATATAAATATCGGATATTATTCATAGAGATGAGGGTAATGCTCGATTTAATTTCTTTAAAAGTGTCGTTGGTTTTCATACCATAGAAAAGTAAGGATAATTTATAGTATATAATATTTTTACCTATTTATACGTACTTATAAACATATCTCATTGTGTCAGGACTCTAGGTGCGATGCATTTTGACCTTGGAAGCTCCGATGTTTGGCTAGCTATAATAACATTCCTATATATTGATATGCTGGATACAACTGGCGTTCTCTACTCAATGGCAAGATTAGGCGATTTTTTAGACGAAACTGGTGATTTTGAAGGTTCTAATGCTGCATTTATATGTAATGCATCTTCAATTTCGATCAGTGCTATTTTTGGCACATCTTCTGTCGCTACATATTTCGAATCAGGTTCTGGAATTGCTGAAGGTGGTCGAACAGGAATTACTTCACTTACTGTATCATTCTTCTTTTTTATCTCGTTATTTCTTGCTCCTATTTTTGTTAGCATACCTCCATGGGCTTCTGGTCCTGTCTTAGTAGTTATTGGTTCTATGATGACAAAAAGTATTAAAGATATTAATTGGAAATATATTGGCGATGCAGTGCCTAGTTTCTTGTAAGTATCCATTTTTATTATATATATATATATATATATATTTATGCAACATTTAAAGTTTAATTATATATTTTTATTTATAGAACTTTTATAATTATGCCATTAACATATAATGTCGCTTATGGTTTAATCGCTGGGATCGTTTCTTACATGGTTATTAATACTATTGCGTGGCTAATAGAAAAAATATCATTTGGACGTATAACATATGATAAATCAGATAAAGAACCTTTGAGTGATTTTAAAGTTGGATCAGGTGGCGAAGGATTATTACCTATTTGGCTTGTGCCTATTGCATATAAGATTCGTGGGGGGGGGGAAGTACTGCGGAAATAATAAAACCTATCGAAATAAATGAAACGACAGAAATAAATAATGTGAATCATGATGTAGCAGTTGATGTTGACGTTGATAGAAGGAATGAATAAAAACTTTTTGGTTGGTTATTACCCTTGTTTATTTTTAATACTACATTTATCTAATATTATAAGTAATTCGGAATTTATTTATGCATTTCGTTATTTATAATATCAAAATTTATTCATTTTTATATTCGAAACTAGCTCATACTGTATTTTTTTTTTTTTACCCATTTGAGTAGATGTATTATAAATTATAATAGCATTATTATAAAGCATATATAACAATTTAAAAAATTAAGATTATAAAACTTGGTCAGAAAAAAAAGCTTATAGTCGGTTAAACTCACATTTGAGTCTACTCAATAGTTTTTCGATTTTTCATCGACTATCTACTACTATATCAGAGATATTATGCGCAAATCAATTGAATAGCAATTTCGTAATGGCGAAGTTAGTAAAAAATCTCGCATAACTCATTGTTAATTGGCTCAGATTAAATGATTTGGAACAGAATACATACCAATTTACTGTATTCATTTGCAAAGAAAGATAGCAAGAGTGAGTTTCTCAGCTACGTGACACAAACCAATTTTTTAAAAACTTTGTTCGTCGGTCTTTTTCTGTTTTTTTTTTTAATAATTTGCTTAGTACATATTTAGCAGTGTTGTTATTTGGACATATAAACTGTCGGATTTGGACCAATTGGACTTAAGGCTAGGGCTAAATGGATTTAAGGCTAAAGGCTAAAACAAGTATTGGACTTAAGGCTAGTAACAACACTGATATTTAGTGTTGCAAATCGAAAGTTGAAAAAATCGATTAGTTGATTAGTTGATAACTAATCGATCAATTAATCGATTAAAGAATTAATTACTAATCGATTGAAAAATTAATAAATAATTAGTGAATTAGTTGCAATTATTGCTGATTTCCGATTTCTTTAGCATTTTTTTTAGACTTTTAAATTTCATATTCGTCATTTTGTAATATATTTGACTGAACATTGTAGAAATGCTGTAGAAGTTGTAGATTCATTATTCTGTAACTTAATTGTTGTAAGAATATTATTTGCGCATTCATCATTTTGCAAAGGATTTGAGTATTCTTGCTTTTTTTAGGCCGATAAAATTTACTACTGCATAAGTGAAAAAAATTTAAGAGTTGTACCAAATTCAATCTTATAAGAATTATTACATGATTCTAGCAAATTAATTTGTTTATTACTGAAAGGATCATGAAATTTCAATAAGTTTTAGATGTCAAAGTTGCACAAAAAAGATACTTTGTGCATCCAAAACATGTTCCAGGATATCATTAAAAAAGTTTTTTATTTTTTAAAAAAATATATATATGTATACTATATAATTATATATGTATATACATAAGTATATTAGTTGTATCATCAGAAGTAATGTTAAAGAAATTAGAAATCAAAATCATCGATTTCTTTTTTTTTTGATTAGCAAATTCACATATTTTGATTAATTGATTAACCGATTGATTACAACCAATTGTTAACTAATTGAGCAACACTATATATATCAATTATATTTACAATTAAATCTGAACAAATAAAAGAAATAAAAAAGGTAATTTTGACTATTTAATTATTCTATACAAAAATCAATAACAATTTGAATGATTTTAAAGTTAAATAAAAAGCAAAAAGTATTGAATCTTTTTCACGTCTATAAAACTAATTAGTGATGGTACCCGGTTGAATATTACCCGGATTATCTGCAGATAATCGGATATCCAGGTTGTAAACTCAGCTACCCGGATAAATATACCCGAGTAATACCCGGGTAGACATACCTGGATAATCTTCGGGTAACAAAAGTTTAAATATTCATATAGGCTATCCTAAGTAAATATAAATAAATTAATAATAAACTTAATACTTCAATATACTTTACAAAAAGTTATTTTTAAAATACTATATTTTTTTCTTGAAAGTTATGTGTAGAATTTTTAAGCCTAAAAGGGTTAAGTGATCAACCAAAATTATCGATAAAAGACAACCCATATGTTGTTCAATTGAATTATTCAAAGATAAGCTAACAATCATTTAATTTGTTTATATTCAATTTTTTGAATTGATTTAATTGATATTTCAATTGGTTATTCGGAGACAAGCTAACACTAACTTATTTTTTTATACAAATTACACCAATACGATCGAAGTTCAGATTTTTCTTTACACGTTGACATAGGTTAATATAGTTTGCAAGTGTAATGTTATTATTTTTATTACTTGAGAAATTCTGGTTGGGCGGTTGGATTTTTTTTTATTAATCTAAACTAATAGACTGAAATTCATGAAGCTAAAGTCTTTTAATTTCTAAGGCTTTCTTAAAAGGCATTCTACTTGTTCAGGTACTATAACCATGATTTCAAGTTCTTTAATTAATTTTCGAATCAGTTAAATTGTAAGACATTATAAAACTATGTTAAGTTTAAACCTATCGGTAACTTAACAAGTACAAGAGTAATTTGCAGCTATAATAAATGTACAGTACTAATCCGTTATCCAGTTTAAATTCTGAAATTAGTGTGTTTTAGTGAATAGACTTACAAAACCTGCATTTCTTTCTGAATAATACAAAATTTTAATTTATCAAAATTGAAATACTATTAGAATGATTTATCTTTATATCAGAGGTTGTTATCAATATGAAGCTAGAAATGACAGCTTTAGATAGACCAGGTTTACATATTAAAAAATGCTTTCTTGTGTCTTTTTTGATTATTTTTATCTTTTTTAAATTATAATTGTAATCTATTATCTGTCATTACTCAATATCCTAAAATTGTAAATTGTACTATCTCCTTTTCTAAGTCTGTATAAGAAAGATAACCAGAAAAAATATACCAAATTAAACTTTTATTATTATTATTAGATAAAAAATTATAGTTTAGACAAGTAACAATTTCTTCAAAAATAAAAACACTACTTTGTTCTGTATTTTCATATCTATTATTTTGTAAAGATTGCATTTTTTTTTATTTAAATATTTTAATACCTTTGAAAATTTATATTCATCTTATATTTTAACTCCACTTTGAACTGTAATATTCTCTTTTAAATACTGAGCCAGAGCAGTATAACAATTATATATAGACTTAATTGATGATCCGCCAGTCAACTGATGAATGATCATAGTGTAACGTGACGCAAATTACTATGTAAATCACTTATAGACGAAATGCCACGATCACCCAAGGAAAAATATTTTTCTTACTAAGTTAATGAGTCATGTCGACTAATTAAAAGTTGTAGAGCTCGTTGAGATGCATCTAATGGTGGTTAGATCATTAAAATTGACCCAGTAGATGCGGAGATATTGTCGAAAAACGATTGGGCGACTATATAAAATTCTATGTAAACAAACATTTGTTTACATAGTCGCCCAATCGTTTTTTGAAGATAACTCAGCATCTACTGGGCCAATTTTGATGATCTTACCACCTTCAGATTCGTCATAATGAGCTCTACAACTTTTAATTAATCGGCATGATTCATTAACTTAGTAAAAAATATTTTTCCTTGGGTGATCGTGGCATTTCTGCTATAATAATCTATATTATAGGTAGAAATGCCACGATCACCCAAGGAAAAATATTTTTTTTACTAAGTTAATGAATCATGCCGATTAATTGAAAGTTGTAGAGCTCATTATGACGAATCTAAAGGTGGTGAGATCATCAAAATTGGCCCAGTAGATGCTGAGTTATCTTCAAAAAACGATTGGGCGACTATGTAAAATTTTATGTAAACAAATGTTTGTTTACATAGAATTTTATATAGTCGCCCAATCGTTTTTCGACGATATCTCCACATCTACTGGGCCGATTTTAATGTTCTAACCACCATTAGATGCGTCTCAACGAGCTCTACAACTTTTAATTAGTCGACATGACTCATTAACTTAGTAAGAAAAATATTTTTCCTTGGGTGATCGTGGCATTTCGTCTATAAGTGATTTACATAGTAATTTGCGTCACGTTACATTATGATCATGCATCAGTTGACTGGCGGATCATCAATTAACTTTAAAAAGAGTTCTATCCTTTTTATTAGCCATGCAGAACTAAAATATGTATCAAGTTCTTGGTTACTATCTAACTTTTTTTAATGTTTTGATTATTTCTAAATTAGTCTACATGCTGAAGCCACTTTGCTATATCCTTATCAGTATTAGTGACTTGAGATAGATTTGTAAAATGTTATACTTCTTCTAGTAAATTAATATTTATTTGCTTTTTAGTTTTCATTATTAAAATAAAAAGTGAATATATAGTAAAAAAGAAGTATAACAAAAAATTTAAAAAATACCTATTTTGATTAAAAAGTGATTACTAATTAAAGTAATTATTGATAGTAAAGTTAAAGTGATCAATATTAAAGTAATTGATAGTTAAAAAGTGGACAATTATTTGATTTGCATGGTTATTACATTAGACTCATACAATAATATAGTTATTATATAAATATGTAGTGAATAATCTAGTTCTACACAAGTTCATATTCAATCCTGTGGCCTTTGGCCATGTAATTGAAGTATAAACCCGTGTATAACTAGGTCATTCACTACATACCCATAATTTATTTACTATTACTTAATACTATATAACCAGCTCGTGAGTATAAAGATAATTTATTAATTAGTGAATTAAATTCAGCAAATGCAAACATAAATATTTATTCATAAATACATATTTACCAAATACTAGAGGGTGGAACCGGTTCGAACAGTTCATTACATTAATTTTGTGATATTTTAAAATTTATTATAATTTAATTGGGATAAACTCTAAAATATCACAAAATTTATGTAATAAACTCAAATTATTCAAAAGGTTCCGACCTCTATCTAATACACATTAGTGTTATGATCCTAAATCCGACACCCTAAATTGGTTCTTAAATCCAGATAAATTTCGATATCTAAATTAGAGATTTTTACTTGGATTGGTTAAAGAACTTAAATAACGGACCTAAGGATGTACTCAAAACAAGAAAATTGATTAAGAACTAGTATTCAGGTCTGCCCTAGGAGACAAATGTACCGAATCAGCATGAGTTGGCACTATAAAGGCATGGGCTTCTGTGACACAAGTCAATAATTGGGTTTGCACGTGCGTGGTCTGAGTTGGTACGAATTTTTTTGGGGGTCGTATTGGACCAGATACCCATGCCAAATAAACCGTAAATGGCTCGGGTTTTGTGTAACAGTTTACTAGTCGAATCGGCATGGGATTTGGCACGGGCAATAAAACGTAAATGTAGCGAAGGCAGGGACAACGACGCATATAGTAAAATTTTGCGAGGAATTCTTTTTTTTGTTAAGACACTAAGAACAGTTTCATAGGTGAAGTTTGAGATACGTGCTATTTTTTAAAAAAAATCGTTTGTTTTTTACACAAGATCCTTCGCTCTTACTGGATGACATCAAGACACGAGATGAGAGCCAATACGTATCACCTCAAACAAGTGCCATTTCGTAAAATAAGCTGTCATTATGTGAACAAGGCAACACGATGAACCATCACGTATCACTTTACCACGTGGAATTCTGTACAACGTGCCTATGCGTGCCCCGGGATTCGAACATTCCCATCCCGTACCAAACCCGGATCACTTTTTTTATAGGGCTGAAGATTTGAACCTGAACAGTTTCAAACCGAACCTGAACCAAATGCAAACACCTTTACAAAATAGGTTCAGGTTTAGGTTTAGTTCAATATCGAACCTAAACTTGTACATGATCTAAAGGTTAGTTTGGTTCAAGCCTTCAGAGCACTAGTCTAAACTGGTTTGGCTAGTCTAATATTAAACTAAGTCTAGACCAATTTATTTCGGCTATAAACTAGCCTTAATACAGATTATAGTCTATTAGTATAGACAAACCGAATAATATCTCTACAGATATGCAGATATATAGTTATCAAAAGTGTAGTAGATAACAATTGCTCGAAGTAACCTATTTTTCTTTCAGATAATATATATCAGTTAAACTCACTGAGTACGACAAGCGTGATCTAGTTAAAATCATACATTTTTTTATAATTGAAAATTAAAAATGTATGATTTTTGTTTGTATTTAATACATTAAATACGTGAACATACACCTGTTTAAAGGCATGCCATTTTTTTTTCTTATCAATCTTTTTTTCTGTATATAAGAACATACAAAACTAATTGTATATCTGCGATATCGAGTTTCTGTGTAATGTCAATATAGGGGCACCGGTTCTTGAAAGTTACGAACTGGCGCTAAAGTTCTGGACAGCATAACAGTATTGAAACTCGAATACTATATCACTTGAAAAAATTAATTGCACTGTGCATAAGGATAGGAATCATATAGTCATTAGTCGACTAATCGACTATTAGCCGACTGATCGACTAAATTTTTTTGTAGTCAGTCGATCGATTAGTCGATTAGTCGATTATTCGATTAGTCGATTAGTCGACTAGTCGACTAGTTTGGTTAATAACTGTGGCAGATTAAATGAAATCAGATTAAAATGAAACTGGGGACCTCTCTTGCTCACCTTTAAAGCTTATAAAACCCACATATACTTGTTTATTAATAACCCTAACCCTAAACCCTAACCCTAATGCCAAAAAAACCCCCAAAAATGTCCCCTAAAAAATTTTAAAATTTTGCTTAAAAAATAGAAAAATTTCATTTTAATCTGATTTCATTTTAATCTGTCACAATAACTAATATATTAGCACACATGAGTTCACAAACTCACGTTTCATGTACAACTTACACATATAATATATATTTTCATAAAACTAATCGACTAATCAACTAATCGACTAATCGACTAATCGACTAGTCGATTAATCGATTAGTCGATTAGTCGATTAGTCGGTTAGTCGATTAATCGATTAGTCAATTTTTAGTAATTGACTAGAAATTTTTGACCGATTCCTATCCTTACTTGTGCATACAGTTTATTATAGTGATCAAAATGCCTTTAATTCTTCAAAGTTTTGAATAGGAGTATATATTAATTTTTCATGTATAATATACATTCTTGTATGCTCTGAATTACCATCTGCAGATTTATATACTATATGAAAATATTTTTATTCCATTCCTCAAGACATAAAAAGTTTTCGTTGAGGTATTACAATATAATAAAATAATTCTCCAAGAAATTTGGTTCGCGTGAAATCATGACCAATTATCTAAAATGAACAATAAAAAATTAAATAATTACCTAAATTCCTATCAGCTTTTCTAAATGAATATAAAGCATGAATATTTATTCTTTTCCCTAAATCTTTCCTCATTTTTCTGAATTCTCCCTCTTTTTTTTCTTGAATTTTTAATCTCTTCACTGAAAAAAATTCCTACATAATGTATTCTTCTGTACTCTTGAAATTATTTTTGTTATTTGTCTTTTGTTCTCTTATATTGAACACTGAAGCACACAGCAACTACCATAATAACCGCAACAATCGCAACAACCATAACCGTAACAACTACTTTCATAATTTTAAGGAGTTTGGAAAAGATGTCGATCACTGCCACGCTACTACTGTAACCGCCCACAGTACTGTCACTAAAACTATCACTACCACTGCTACACCCATTACTATTACTGAAACTGGCACTATCACCTCCACAACAACAACTACTACTACTGAAACTGAAACTATTACTACTGCTGAAACTGAAACTATTACTACTACTAAAACTGAAACTTGCACTATTCCACCTCCTTAGTTAACATAATTTAATGTTTGTCATGATGTTAAACTAATTAGAAATAAGATAATAAATTTTATTGTTTAATAATTATGAAACACTTGCAAATCAAAATAAAATAATGATAAATAAAGTTGGCCAATATGATTTACTATGTGGCCCGCAAGTGGCACATATCATGTTTGTAAATCGTAATAGCGATATATTTCAATTAGTGAGATAAAATTTTGAAATAATGACTTTTTCGTCTAGGACTTGCACTTGATGATCTTATTTCACATACCTTCAAGGCACTAGCAAAAAAATGCAACTTTGCAAAACGTGCGCAAGCATGTTTAAAGAAACGAATTCAAAATTTAATATATGAAGTACATAAAAAATCAGCATTGTTACTAACATTTAATAGCACTCAATGTCTCGTCGGTAAAAAAAAAATTTAATAGTAAGACTAAAATATGAAAGGTGGTGGATGAGTTGTGCACATGCCAGGTTTAGGAAAAGACTGATATTCAAAATTGCAAAATTGTTATAACATCTGTTTTAGAGGTATACACAAGTAAAACATGCAGTCATTGTGGTTATATTAAAGATTATTTAGGAGGAAATAAAGAGTTTAGATGCAATAAATGCGGACTTCAAATCAATAGGGACTTAAATAGCACCTGAGGGATTTTTGACTATAGTTATGCAAGCATAGCTGTGTTAATTGATTAGTTATATTTAGTTATAGTTAATTGATTTAATCCATCCGCTAAGACATGTAGGAATGAAATTTTTTTACTACAGTATTTCAAATTGAACTATTTGTACAAATATTAACTACCAAAAATAATTAAATGCAAAATTTAAAGTTAACCATTACATTAGCCAATCAAATTGATTTATAATCCGATATTTCAAACTTCATAATTGCAATATGCTAAATAGAAAATTAAATAAGATTAATAAATTTTATTGTTTAAATAATTATGAAATGCTTGCAATTCAATAGGGCGTGTTTAAATTTACGCACCTGATCCTAAAATATTTATGTTTACCAATGAAATAATTTGAACAGACTAAAATAAAAAAGGGACTAAATGACTAAATTAAAAGGTATTTAGCTTAAATAACAAGAGATTTTATCATTATCACAAGTCAAATGATTTAATCTTATTATATGCTGCTCTGGTTATTATATTATGAAAACATAGATGAATCAAGACTAAAAACGAATAACACTGAATCAAATCAATAAATTTACCAAAATCAAAGATTATTTAAGAAGCTGCTTGAAGCATTACAGAAAAAACAAATATTTCGAATTACTGAAATAAAAGAAGAAATCTCTCTTCAAAAAGAAAAACTTCCACAAGGATATATCAAAAGGAGGAAGATACCAACAACTACTAATGAAACTATACAAATAATTAAAACAATTAAAGAACCATTAAACTTTCTTCAACAACCATTTAAATGAATAATCTAGGTTACTAAATTACTATTAAAAATTAAACAAATATTTTGATTGTTTTAGCAAGCACGGTGTACTCGAAAATATTCGTTAAATTAAATATTGTAACAAATTTTCAGAACAGTCAACATATATATTTATGCAGATTGAACCAGATATTATTGATTAATTATTATTTTGTTCTTTTATTATAGTATAATATATTCACTTTCGTGACAACAGTTCTTGATGTGTATACTTTACTATCCTTTCACAAATATAATATCCACATGTTGAATTGTTGATAATCGATGTGTAGCCAAAGCTTTTTTTTTAAAAAAAATCTAGTTAGTTTCGTACAGGTCTAACCAAATAATACATTAGGTGCAGTAAAACTCACTTGTTCTGCCTGCGGCAGCAGTATCTAAAGCCTTTTGTATGGCCATTTGGAACCAGAATCTAGTGCTGATGTTGCTTTATCTAATAATAAAATCCTAAGATTTCGAATAAGTGCTTTTGCAATTGCAATTCTTTACTTTTGACCATCTGAAAGTTGTATTCCTTTCCCACCAACATGTGTTTCATAACCATCAGGTAAACCTATTATAAAAACATGAATATTTGCTTTATGACAGGCATTTTTGACATATTCTTGGGTTGCTTGTTGTTCTAGTCAACATCCAAAAATCACATTTTCCTTAATTGTCATATCATATAAAGATGGTTCTTGACTAACCAATGCAATATTTTCTCAAAGATTACAAACATTTAAACCAGAAACATCTATTGCATCAATTTCAATTTTTCCATTAGTTATATCATAAAATCAGTCAATTAAATTAATAATGGTAGTTTTGTCACATTCTGAAGGACCAACAAATGCAGCATATTAACCAGGTTTTATTTCTAGATCTATACCATTTAGTACTGAAGTTGAGGTCGGGTTGGATGCCAAAAGTGTGTACATTTGCAAATTTTATATGCCCATCAATAATATTAACATTTTTACCAGTATCAGACCAAGTATCAATTGTTGGAACATGTTCAATCATGATATTATAGATGCAGTAGTGATCCTTGCTTTAGCTATATCAGGTGCAAATGCTTGGCTATTTTTTATTAGAAAATGAATTCACAAACGATTGATTCATATTTTTACTTACATGTTACCCAGTTATTTGTTATATTTGTTGCATCCAATAAAATACTTTTATCCTTTAAAATAAAAATTATAAAATTTTTAAAAACATATAATAAGATAAATAGATGCAAATAGGGATGAATATATGCATAGGATTTAATATATATTAATAATTTGGGTGGCAAGCACAATGCAGCTTATATGCATAAAATTAAAAATCCAATAGTGTTTTCCTATTTCTAAATGCAAATAGAAAAATGTAATCAAATGAAATGCAACTTACCTTTATATTATTCTTATTTTAATTGCTTAATATCATTTTGTTGGATACATTGAAAGAACAATATTTTCAATGAGCATTTCATTGTTGCTTTGAACTAAATTTCAAAATTTTTAAAAAATATGAGAAAATCAATTAAATAAAGATATATCCAAAATACTGATTTACTTACATATTTCTTGTTTTATTTATTTGATCAACTAAAGCATGTGACATATCAACCTTTAATTAAACAAATTAATTCTTGAAATAATAATATATTGTAGATGTAAATGTAGATATTAATAAGAAAAATATATAGAATTTTCTCTAACAGAAGTTGAATATAATCAAATTCTAAATTGAAATTTTAAAATTAAAAAGTTAAAATTTTTAATATAGAAATTTAACTCTATCCATATTTTAACTTAATAGGACAATTCAATAAATGTGAATACAAATAAAGAAAAATGTAACTAATTTCTTCCCTAGAATTAATAGATCTTATCAACTGCCCTAAAAAAATACAATAACTAAAAGCATCCAATTAGGCCAAAGCAAAGTCCTCTGACTAAAGCACATTAATGGTTATTAGAATTAAATTCTAAATTTAAATTTTAAAATTAAAAGATTTAAATTTTTAATCTAGAAATTTAACTCTACCTATATTTTAAACTTATCAGAACAATCCAATAAATATGAATGCAGATAAAGAAAGACATAACTAATTCCTTCTTTAGAATTAGTAAACCTTTATCAACTGCCTTGAAAAGGTGCAATAACTAGAAGCAGTTGACTAGACCAAAGCAAAGTCCTCTGACTACTCCAAGCTAAAGCACATTAATGGATATTAGAATTAATTCTAATTTAAATTTTAAAATTAAAAGTTTTGAATTTATTAATATAGAAATTTAACTCTACCCATATTTAAACTTATCAAAACAATCCAATAAATGTGGATGCGGATAAAGAAAGACATAACTAATTCCTTTTTTAGAATTAGTAGACCTTTATCAACTGCTCTGAAAAGGTGCAATAACTAGAAGCAACCGACTAGGCCAAAGCAAAGTCCTCTAACTACTCCAAGCTAAAGCACATTAATGGTTATTAGAATTAAATTCTAACTTTAAATTTTAAAATTAAAAGTTTTAATATAGAAATTTAATTCTACCCATATTTTAAACTTATCGGAACAATCCAATAAATGTGGATGCAAATAAAGAAAGACATAACCAATTCCTTCTTTAGAATTAGTAGACCTTTATCAACTGCCCTGAAAAGGTGCAATAACTAGAAGCAGCCGACTAGGCCAAAGCAAAGTCCTCTGACTACTCTAAGCTAAAGCACATTAATGGTTATTAGAATTAAATTCTAACTTTAAATTTTATAATTAAAAGGTTTGAATTTTTTAATATAGAAATTTAACTCTACCCATATTTTAATCAGAACAATCCAATAAATGTGGATGTGGATAAAGGAAGACATAACTAATTCCTTCTCTAGAATTAGTAGACCTTTATCAGCTGCCCTGAAAAGGTACGATAACTAGAAGCAGCCAACTAGGCCAAAGCAAAGTCCTCTGACTACTCCAAGCTAAAGCACATTAATAGTTATTAGAATTGAATTCTAAACTTAAAATATCTCTATGATGGTTAAAAAGAAAAAAAATTCTAAACTTTAATGCAAAAAAGTTAAACAAGATCTTATAATTCCCCGCTCTTATATGGAGTGCTCCATATTAAAAGGGCCCATTTTTACATTTATCTCATTTGATAATTGAGTTTAACCATTTGTTTTGATTTTCAGACTGATCCAGGATTAATTAAATTTCACGATTTTGGTTGGTTAAAGATGGCATGTGACTATCGGATAATCTTGTGACGTGTTGGCTCTACGCATCCTCATGTAATTTTTCTTTTTACATTATCTTGATTTTTTATTATACAAATCGACTTTCATTAATAATTGAAAAATATTAATCATATCAAAATTTACATGAATTTAATAAAAACTCATTTTTCAAAAAATTGTAAAAATGGGCCCTTTTAATACGGAGCACTCCATATTTAAAAGAGAAATTCTATAAATTTAGAAAATAAATCTTCAATAATACTTACATTCGTCTCAGGTCTCTTACTTATCAGTGCGTTTACTGTTTTTTTTCACTCTTTTTGAAGAGCTTGAATCGTTTTAATTATATTAAGAATATCATAAAATATTGCTTTGTTGTCTTCTAGCAGACTGAAAGTTTCAAATACCCAGGCATTGAAAAATCAGCAAAAATTTGATTAAAAAAACAACTTTGATTTTTAAAAAGCAAAGATATTTATATATTTACCATAGAAATATAAATAATTGTTGTGGTAGTACTCACTTGTCATTTGCATATAATGCGAATTTTTATTGGTTGTTGGATGATCACAAGATGCAACTGACACATACAAATCACGTGATATTTCATTTTACAGAACACGTACCAATCTAAATTTCTAATGTACTAAAAAAAAATTCATAAGTTAACCCGAAAATAACAATTTTTTGATTTAAAAAGTGATCTGGCAAGGTTTTTGTACCAAGTAAACCTTAATCATTCTAATAAAACTTGTTCTTCTGGTCTTTCCAGTTCTAATGGTGAGATTATTAAAATTTGCGAAGATGTGATATGTGACCTTTCGAAATTGAGCAACGTTCTAAAAATTATATAAAAATGGCGAATCTCGGGTTCTAGTGAGTTGATTTATAATAGTCTCACCATAATTGAAACCGGAAAGACCTGGAGAACAAGTTTTGTTAGGATGACAAAGGAAGATTAACCTATTATAAAAGCTCAGTCGAATCACTTTTTAATTTTAAAAAGAACCCAGAAGATTTTTGAACTAAGTTAACCTCTTTTATTATGTTAAATAAACTTATTTCTCTTATTTTTTTGGTTCAATTGGTAGTGATATTATTAAAATTAGTCCAATATAACTGGAGATATAGTCTTCTGAAGTTTATGTGGTGTTTTTATATAATCTTTAGAACATTTCTCAATTTCGAAAGGTCATATCTTCAGTTCTACTAGGCAAATTTTAATAATCTCACCAACATTAGAACTGGAAAGACCAGGAGAGCATGTTTTATTGGAATGATTAAGAGGTTAACTTAGTACACTCTTAGTACAAAAGCCTTGCCAGATTGCTTTTTAAATCAAAAAATGATTATTTTGGTACGTGTCCGTAAGATGAAATATCATGTGAACTGTACATGTCCGTAGAGCTTCAGATTTATATTCGTTATTCGAATAATATTTGTATTCGGCAAATATTCGAATAAAGTTTTCTAAATATTTATTCAATGAATAATTCGAATAATTAATTATATTCGAATAATTCGAATAATCTATTGTATTCGAACAATCCATCATATTCGAATTATTCGAATAATTCATCATATTCAAATAATTTATTATATTCGAATAATTCATTATATTCGAATAATATATTTATAAACCCAAATTAAATCTATTTATTTACATGTAAAATCGTAAGATACCAAGGCCAATAGTATACATAATATATAATTATATAAACTTTTATCCATATCTTGACCCGTAAAATTGCATTACTAAGCTAATAGTATTAGCATTAATGTCTAATGCAAAATTTTTATGTACAGTACGTACCCATTGATATTAGTAACCGTAAAATAAGCTAATAGTATTAGCATTAATGTCTAATGCAAAATTTTTATGTACAGTACGTGCCCATTGATATTAGTAACAATAATTTGTATAACAATTAAATATGCATCGTTTATTTAGTTTGCATAAATATGTCGTTAGTTTTATCGATTTGAACTTTAATAATAAAATTATATAAAAAAGTTAGCGCTCATACATAAAATTAGATTCTCTTTCCAAATAAATAATACAAACCATGTAAAAAACCGTAAAAAAAATATGCATGTGGAAGTAATAAAGGTGTTGTTAATATTGGCTAGAAAAAAAAAAAAAAAAAAAAAAAGAAATCTTAACTATGTTGTGTGTTCGTGGGGTAAGACCCATCAGCACATGCCATTCAGATTGAATTTATCAAGATCGATATTCAATAATCCAAGACAATATTAATTGTAACAATAATCAGATAGCAGTAATGCTTAATAATCTGAATCATACATTGGCATTAGCAATAATTCCTAAATAGGCTTTTCATCAAGTCTTCATCAAGCCTTCGTCAGGTCTTCATCAAGCTTTAACATTAAAATTTTTTTTACATGTGGTAATTTAAATAGAAAATAACAATCTAAGGTGCTTTACACGGGACAAAAACTTTAAGTAGAATATGTGCAATCTTATATTAGTAATTTAGCACACTTAGATGCTAAATAATTCAAAAAAAAATCACTTTATACTGTATAATTGGGTACTTGAAATAGCATGTGTCTATAATATAGGGCAATTTAGTATACTTAAATAAAAAAAAAAAAAAAAAAAAAAAAAATCAAAATTCGATTATTTTTAGAAGGTTCATCGTAAGCTTTTTTTTTTTTTTTTAAAAAAAAAAAAAGGCATGTACAAGTAATAAAAGCAAAGACAAAAGCAAAGGTAAAAGCAATGACAATAATTCTCGAAAACGTGTGCGTATAGAAGATAACAACGCTAACGATCAAGAGCAAGAAACTCACGTTAATGCTGAGAGTTCAAACAGTGAAAACGGAAGTCATGTATGGCATCACTTCGAAGTTTTGCAAGATAAAATTCATGCTGAATGCAAGATATGTAGGAGAAAAGAAAAGAGCGTGAAGTACAAATTTCATGGCACTACGAGTAATATGATATACCATTTATATAATGAACATGGGATTACGAAAGATAATCAAACGGGTTATGTAAGTTTTTTTTTTATTTGACTATATTTAATTATTATATAATAAAAAAATTAATAATAAATTTAGATCGAGGATCCACAATAAGCTTTAATTAGTCTTTTTAAATCCATTTTTAATGATAAAAAAAGACTAATATAAAAAAAAATTTTTTACTATAAAAAAAAAAAGCCGTGCGGCCGGTATACAATGCGCAATTTTAAATTTATTGTTGGATAAATCATATATTAATTATTCGAATAACTATATATATTCGAATAATTATAATTATTCGAATATATATAATTATTCGAATAATTATATGTATTCGAATAATTATAATTATTCGATTATTTGAATATTCGGCGAATATTAGTCATTCGGCGAATATTCGACTAGATATTTGCTAACCCTAAGTTATTCGAATAATATTCGAATAAAGATCCGTAAGCTCTACATGTCCGTAGACTTTCCGGTTTACAGAAATAAAAATTTTTGAAAGACCTCATTTAATATATTTTATATATGGGTATTGAAAAAGCTTACTTTACCTGTTTGCCAAGAAATCTCTTCACCAAAGGACCATAAGTAACATTAAAATGTGTTGTAATTTGTGCTAGAGTAAAATGAAATAATTTAGGTCAACTAGAACATGAAATGTTGTTTTCAAATTGTTAAAATATTGGCAATTTTTGAAAATAACGTCATAACTTGCATAAAAAAGTTTTAAACCATATAGAATAAAGCACAAGCAATATTTCTCAATAATCCGGCAAACTCATATGATTATGAAAAATTTTCTTATTGTTATTTTTTGTATGTTATTACGTAAGCACAACAATCCCAAATTAAAACTCAGTTAGCCAATCACAACTTTTAAATCATGATCATAATTGCACGATAACAAACATCTGGATCATGCAATGATAAATATCACAAAATTTGTTCTGTCAGAACAAATGATTGGTCGAAATGTGTCGCGTAGCGGCACGTGTCAGCCAATCATTTGCTCTGACAAAACAAATTTCATGATATTAGTCGTTGCATAACCAATATCTTCTAAATACAGCACGCATACTAATTTTCTTCTTCCGGAAGTATGACTGGTGTTCTTAGCTATTGTATGCGTTAGACAACAATAACATGTCAGGTTTGCAGTCCATATCATAGTATTTAAAATTTGTTAAGAATTAATGCTAGGTTTGGGTTTGAGAAATAAATATACATAGTAAAATCATTCGATAAAGAAAGGATATTTTTAGGGTTAAGGTTAGAGGTTAGGGAAAATACTATGGATGCGCTTTTAGTAAAAAAGTTAACATAAGTTTGTTTTGATTTTACCTTATTGTACTATGTTACACCAAACATAATCTATCATTCTAGCAGAGCAGGATCACGTGATATTTGACCAATCAAATTATAGAAATTTGATGATCTTCAGCGAAGCAGAAAGCGAAAAACTTGAAAAATACAAAAAACGATAGTTTAAACCTGCCTTGGTGTATTAATTAAAAATGTCGGGAAGGAATTTTTGCTTATATATAACTGCTAAACCTACCTAACTTTAATCCATTATGATCCTAACTCTAAAGTTAATTCCATAAAATATATATTATAAGAATCTGCTCCGCTTTAGACGTCCCCTATTTTTCAGGCGTTATGTCTGGACTCGAGGCACAGAATTTTCGAAATCAATTTTTCGAAGAAATAAAATTTTTTTGGTTCAAATTGAATTTTTTTTAAATTTAATAATTTGGCCGAAAAATCAGCATCGTCACTAATGTAATGATCAGCAGCAAATTAACCAATAGAAAATCATAACATAAATCGATCATGTCTATAATCCTATTGAAGTATTCAAAAATTTAAAATGTGTATTGATATTGTCACGGGGTAAACGTGATATATCGGATGATCATTAGTTAAAATAGTTATCAAATATAAAATATTGTTAAACATAGCCATTATTATTATAATCATGTAATAATCATTATTGTAAATCCCTTAATTATAGTGATCCTTCCTCGATTCTTTCTTGATGAAAGATCGATTTATCCCTAAACCTCTTTAGTTCATTAGTTTAGTTTTAATTATAAAAGCTCAGTAATTTCTCTCTTGTAAAAGATATCATATCCTATGGGATTCTGATATTCTTAATCTAATACATTGAATAAATCACCTTAATAAATATTTTAAAAATCAATTTATTGTCAAATCACCAATGTCATGCCTCTGGCGAACTGCTTTTTATCATCTTTCGAATCGTAAAATTAAGGAATGTTGCATTCTTCCCGTAACATTTGGTGGTGACTGTGAGATATGGACTTCTCAACATATATTATTATTTATTCATTTGGTGTACAAAGGTCTTTTAATCCTAAATTCGATCGAGATCCACGAGGAAAGTCGAAGCCGGTATCTTCCGGAACAATATAAATCCAACCAAACCAAACCAACAATCGTATTGAATGATATTTGGCGAGAGGATAAGTCTAGCCACCTGTCGACACTACTTCAGGAGTAACTTTCTATTTACGAATAATCACAGTATCCGCAGTATGTATGGATACTGAAAACAATGTAAAGCTTTTATATATTATCAAAAGGTTCCTGATATAGGAAATATGGTGTGAACTCGTGACTTTGTAGATTTTTATCGAAACAGATAAAAAGAAAAAGAAGACCTAAAAGAAACTGAATATGGTTAAAATAAATAGAGATGTTATCCATTCCTTTCCGTAACAACAACTATTTGTGGTCTTAAAATTACACTTAAATCGATTATTCTTAACAGCAATGACAAGCAAATTTTTTCTTTAAAATCTTTTGATTATAATGTCATTATTGAAGTTGATAAATCTCTAATATTAAAGAATGCAAAACACATTCTGCCATCTTAAAATATAGATCTCTATATTTTCGTGACAAACTTGTAAACAAAGAGTCGAAATAATATTATAAGCATCGGTTTAGATTAAAATAGTTCAATTCAACATTTTGAAATTATTATTTAGTATATTTAAGGAGCCGTATTTTCTTTAGAAAATCCCGAGGCATCATCTACTTTCGATATTTTATTAGTTGCTTGTGTATTTCTTAAAAAATTAGCAAAGCACCTTGAGGCTCATTCGATTGAAATAGAAATAAAGAAGACTTTAATATTATTATTAATGTTGGCGAATCTCCTAATACAAAAATATTTCGAGCACATTCAGTTATTTTAAACATGTTTACATCCAATGTTTTGAAGTTATTATCAAATATGTCTATGGAGGAATAGCCGTGCTCAAAAAAACATGATGCGTCATTTAATTTTGAGCTCATGCTTATTGTTTATCAATCTCTTTTGAATGAATCGGACAAACAACTTCAAACTCACTAAATTGAAAAGGAAGCTCATTGGCTTCGTTTATATTTTAATCGCACTTATCAAAAAATGGTATAACAATATTGTAGCAAATTTAACGATTGTATCAACGAGCAACTATTCACTGATAAGCAACAAAATAATGAACATATAAACTCGGATGATTTTTTTACTACTATTGATGAACTAATCGATGAAGTAACAAGCGGTTAGATAATGTTGCGGCTGAACACAGAACAAAAGAATTATAATCTATTTTACTAGTTTTATAAGTAAAGTATCTGAATCAAGTTTCTGAATCTGAAGGTTTTTACGTCTATTCGAGCAATAGTTTTGTTGATTGAACGAAACGATTTACAATTGGAAGAAGTAAAAATTTGGAACCGCATTATCGAAATGGGGAATTGTTCACCATCCAATTCTGAAAATTGGTCCCATGAGAATTTTTTTTAGTTTGCAAGACCACTTTGCGAAATTGTTTACCTCTTGGCCGTTATTTCAAATCTCTAGTGATGATCTTTACAAATATATTCAACTATATCAACCAATTCTTGAATAAAATCTTTGGAAAGATTTAGTCAAAAAAAAAACTTATGGCTCCAAATCGACCAATATCGTCTGTGATTCTTCCACCTCGTATGATTTTAAAAAACTAAATTACTACACAGATCAACAGAACCATTTTCGAATGTTATTAACGAAGCACTTGTGGCTGAAATTGCTTCATGGATTGATAGAAACGCTGATACGTCAAATACTCCGTATGAATTTAAATTACTTCTTAGTGAAAGCAGAGATGAAATTACTATGTGCTACTTTGGAATTTATGTGATAAGCAGAAAATTTTGGTTATCGACATAAAAGTGATGAAATTCTGGCAGATATAATCGTGTCGGATGGGATAAATCGGTTAGAGTTGATTCTAGGATACCTGACTGTTAAGTTAGATTTGCTAAGAGATGCATGGATTAAACAGTCTACCGTCAAACCTATTAATTATCAAATAAGATTTTGGAATGACGATAGTGAAATTAAAGGCCGATATTTAATATATTAAAAGGAGGTGCATTGCCTGCACATAATTGTTTCGAAATATAAGGGAATGGTTACAAAAAACTATACCTCAGCGTGGTTCTGAGATATGAGTGAAGGTAATAGATACCGTTCACCTCTCATTGAATGTACCAAGTGGGTAAAAGGTTTCGTAGATAATCCCTATTAAGAAAGAAAAAGAGAGAGATGACTTTGATATTCGTTAGACTATAATTTTCTAGAAAGAGAGTGGCCAGGTTGGCATAAAAGCCTTTGCTGAGAACCCTCATCACATGTGGCAAGTGAAAGGCACTGCCGGGTGAGTGTTGAGTTGCCACAGACTAGGCAAAAAAGCCCGCATCGATAAGTCTCTGATATTGCGTATATTAAGGGTGTATATGTGTTCTTGTCAGTCTAAAAGGGAAAAGAGAAAGTAAATCGAATATCAATGAGTCATCCAAGTGTATATATATATTATAAAAGTAATGAGAGAAACGATAATTATACGAAATTCAAATGTAGAGAAAATATTGGAAATTGGTAGTTAATTAGCTTGAAGTCTCAATACGGCTCCTGGCCCATAGATAAGTATTAGCCCACTCGTCATATAATTTTTCTAATTACTCACTTCTTTTTTTGTTAGCTCAGATAGGTCAAGAATCGGGTACGATCTAAAGATTTCGAAGTTGAATCTTGGTCTATAACACGTGATCACGGAGAAATAACATCAATTCAAATTGACGACAAATACTGAAGTCTTACTGAAACTTACGATGAGCTAGTTGCAAAAACAAAAGAAGAACAATCTCCTACCTTCCTCTCTTATATAACTAATCCTTACATCCTATACTTCCCAACCGGTTACTTACGTCATGACCTGGTTACAGTCTCTTCGTTCCTGACATCTCGGTTAATAAAACTTGGATTTTTATATGTGGGACGCATAAAATAAGCGTGGGCGAGTGTCACGGGGTAAAGGTAATATATCGGATAATCATTAGTTAAAAATAGTTATCAAATATAAAATATTGTTAAACATAGCCATCATTATTATAATCATGTAATTACCATTATTGTAAATCCCTTAATTATAGTGATCCTTCCTCGATTCTTTCTTGATAAAAGATCGATTTATCCCTAAACCTCTTGTTCATTAGTTTAGTTTTAATTATAAAAGCTCAGTAATTTCTCTTTTGTAAAAGATATCATATCCTACGGGATTCTGATATTCTTAATCTAATACATTGAATAAATCACTTTAATAAATATTTTGAAAATCAATTTATTGTCAAATCACCAACGTCACGCCTCTGCCGAACTGCTTTTTATCATCTTTCGAATCGTAAAATTAAGGAACGTCGCATTCTCCCTGTAACAATATGCTAAATTGAACTATGAAAATTAGTATTATTAATTTCCTGGGATTTTAAAAATTACAGCAGAGATTCCTGATGATCATAGGATACAGATGGCCCGACATCATATGATCATCGGGAATCTCTGCTATAATTTTAAGCTTACAGAAAATTCATGAGTAATATATTGTTCATGTCTACCTTCATTATAATTTTCACGTGATTATTTGTGACCGGGAATCTTCCCATGGAAGATTACTGGTCATGATATGATCTCGTGGGAAATTATAATGAAGGTAGGCATGAACAACAAATAGTAAGGGAGGGTATTATTTAGGAAAATACCTTTGAAATAATTAATTATTCATAATCTTATCATTTGAATTCCTGATGAGGAATCACAGACACCTAAATTATAAATAAAAATAGAGTTAGAATTTAATAGATATAAAATATATATAATAATTGAATAAAAACGAATTATGTTATCAGGCGTAACAGTCTTTAAGTTTCTTTAAAGATACATTCTAAATATTTTAAACGATCAATTTAATCAAAAGGTAGGAAATGATTACGATCAACAAATAATCTAGCACTTCTTTACAAAAACGATTCTGAGCATTTGGATGATTGGCGAGAAAATATAGTACCCAAGATAGTGCAGAACTAGTTATTTCATGCCCTTGAAATTTAAAAAATTATAATTTAAGAAGATTACATATAAATTTGAAATTTTTACCTGACTAACTATTATTATGTATTAATTTTCATCAACGGACATTTTTCATTTTCTTTTCCAATAAAGACAATAAAATCATTTCTTTGAATAGTATTGTTTTTTGTTCAGTAACTAATCTCTCAGAAAATCATTAGTAATATCATTAAAATCATTATATTGATTGTTTATAAAAAGGTGGAAATTTTCTGGTGAACAGAAAGAGTCCTTCGATAACTGAGTATAAAGGTGAATGATTACGACCAAGTATAGTTTTAAGTGCTTTAACTAATTCAGTCTCTTAGTAATAGAATTGAATTCGTAATCAAATCCTATTGAAATAAAATAATTACGATCATAATTAGAAATATCATTGATAAAATCTAACGTATAGAATAGTAAGTTTACTGTTGATTAATGTGTGCTAGCAAGTCCAATAACAATGCTATCTTTGGAAGTAATGCAGTAATGGTATTTTTTCCTCTTTCTTATTGCCGATTTGTATTATCCAGAAATCTTTCAATTTATGCCAACTTGAACAAATAATAGAATAATTTCCTTAAAATTAAGTTAAAATAATCAAATATAATTATAAGAATAATTTGGTTTAAAGTCTATTACGAATGATCATAAAAGAATATCTTGACAGTGGTAAAAAGATTCATCACTTTTCTTTGTCTTTTATGAGAGCCTCCTATAATAAGTAATACTTTCACCAGTAAGATCCTTTACCAAATTTCTATTAGGGAATAATCTTGAAAATCATACATACGATTTGTCAGTACTTGTTGACAAGGAAATCAATAATCAGAGTTGATTAAATAGAACATGACACCGAGCCATCCCGCCATAGTGTTTTATTAAGTAATCAAAGGCATCATCCATACCTTTATTTAAAAAAGAAGCATTTAATGTCCAAGAATGAAATTATTAACAGGTGGACCAGGACTTTACATAATGACAATTATTATACTTTAAAGGATAAATATAACATAAGTATAAAAAATATACAAAAATACACAATTAATTGCACCTAAATAGTAATTCGTTATAGAATATGAAAGTCAATAAAAACAAATACAATAATTTGATTATATAGAGATTACTCCATTTCTTCCCATATTTTTATATCAGATTTTTTAAGTTGATTAACATTTAGAGCAAGTATTACACCAAAGTTTAGGCCGTTTGCAGTTTAAGTTTCGTTTAATGTTATTTTTTGAAATTTGTACAGGGGGGCAGGAAAAAATTAAACAAACATTAAAATTAAACGAGGTTCAAATGAACCTAAATCAGGTTCGAATGACCCTAAATCAGGTTCAAATGAACCTAATCCAGGTTCATATAAACCTAAATTAGTTTTATTGAGCAAAATTAATTTAAAGTTTTNAATGACTCTAAATCAGGTTCAAATAAACCTAATCCAGGTTCATATAAACCTAAATTAGTTTTATTGAGCAAAATTAATTTAAAGTTTTATATAATCTAATTAGCATTCAAACATAAAATTTATTTAAAATTTTTTAATACATAGGCCGCTTGTAGTTGAAATTTCGTTTAACGTTATTTTTTTTCTTATTCACAGGGGGAATTAAACATAAAAAAATAAACCTATAGTATACCGAAAAATCCCGATCATAACCGAAAAATTCTGATCACCGTGCCGACCTAATTTGTTGTTTAATTTTAGGGGGGAGCTCAGGAGTAGAGAGGGGGTAACGTTAAACGAAAGTTTTACTTCAAGCGGCCTTACTATAGAATAATTATAGCTAGCCGATTAATCAGTTGCGTACATCTTTATATTATTAAAATTTTAACTGTATATCCATAATAAAAAGATTCTGATTGGTCAATTTCGAATTTGCAATTTGTGTATAATATTTGTTGAAATTTATATATAAACCAAACTTACATTTTTTGATGTATTTCGGCAAAAGATCTATTTTTTTAATGCATGTATCAAACAATTTATAATCATTTCTAAAGTTATTTCTATCTATTTGATTCTGCGATATAATGTTTTATTATCAGTAAGACAAAATTTGAAACGAGGCCAAGCGAAATGAGGCCGAGAGATATACTGTAGAAAAAAATGACATTCATACCCCAAATTTGTTATTCGTACCTACTGTAAATCAAAATTTTTAAATTTTTTTAAATTTTGAGTGAAGTCTCCTGACTAGAGGTGGACAAAGTCGTATCTTTGCTACTATGCATGATATACAGCATGTGTGCATATATATGTAGCATAGTTAAAATTTATTGTTGGTTCATAATATCAAAAACTGATTATTACAAGAAAATTTTCGATAAAATTTATATTAGTTATGTATAAAAGTAGCTTGGATCCTTAATAATTGTCAATCTACGTAGCTCATCTACAAAAAATTTTCCGGTCATGTGACTTTTTGTGGTGCAAACTAGGCGCAAACCAATTGAATTTTAGGATCAGGTGTAATATAAAATTGTGCTTTTTATGATTTTTTATAAAAAATCACTAATAACTCCGAAGTTTGTCTATGAAATCGTCTACTGTGCATTTACAAAAAAAAATTCCTTGCAAAATTTTGGTATCAATAGTACTCTAACCAAGCATCTAACCCAAACCTAACCACTTGATTTATTACTTTAATTCTTTCGCTTTATTCAATTGTTTTGATTGTTTTGATTTTCACGTTATACCTGATCTCGAATTTTGATTGGTTTGTACCACAAAAAGTCACATGACCAGTAATTTTTTGGGATGAGCTACTATTATCATAGTCGATCAAAATTTTTGACCGGCCAAGTCGATGAAATTTTATCGGCTTAGTTGGCTTAGTCGGTTTAGTCGAAAAAATTTTAAATGAATTAAATTTTCTTTTATATTCATTATTTGTAACTAGCATTTCAATTATATTTTAGACAGGTCATTCAGGTTCAATCAAATCTGGATTGAGTCTACACTAGATTATTTAAAGTTAGTTTTGGGAGCATCCTTAGTTCCGTTATTTAAGTTCTTTGACCAATCCAAAAAAACGATGATTCGAATATGGAGTGTCGTCAACTAAAAGGGCCCATTTTTACAATTTTTTGAAAAATGAGTTTTTATTAAATTCATATAAATTTTGACATGATTGACATTTTTTAATTATAAACGAAAGTTGAGTTGCATAATAAAAAATCGAGATAATGTAAAAGAAAAAATTACACGAGGCTACGTAGGGCCAACACATCACGAGATTACCCGATAGTCACCTGTTACCTTTAACCAATAAAACTCGTGAAATTTGATTAATCCCGGATCAGTCCGAAAATCAAAACAAATGATTAAACTCAATTATCTCAAAATAAGACATATGTAAAAATGGGCCCTTTTAGTTGACGACACTCCATATTTGATTAAATTCAGATGGATCAAAACACTATTTGTAATACTGCATTAATATGCACAAATTTAGCAATTTAATAATTTTTAAATATAGTCTTATACGTATTAAAAAGTGGTTAAAAATTTAAATGCACACCTAATCATTCTTGTATTTGCTATAATAATTCAATTACAAGTTTTTTGATTTGCTGCAGTATTGAGTACATATGTACATTCTTGAAAAAAATTTTCATGAACGTATGTACAATGATTTTTGCTAAAGACATAGACTACTTTTAAGCCACTGTTAAAGTGCTATCAAAGTACTGTTGAAGTGCTATTGGCTTTTTTTCTAATAAATCTTATATAAAATCGCTAAGCCACTATTGAAGTACTGTTAAAGTACTGTTGGCTTACTTTTAATCAAATCTTTTACAACACGCGAGGTTGAGAACTTATAAAATCAGCTAGCCAATTTTAGAAAAAATTGACTGGCTAGGTTAAAAAATCAGCTTAGCCGATTTTTTTAATTTCGACTAGGATTACTAGCTACTATCATTATAATTGTCATAGATCATAATGAAATTAAAGTAAAATGAAATGTGCATTTCTATTTAACTTTCTAAACACACTTATACTTGTTTAATATAAACTCTACTCTAAAATGAACCTTTAACCTTAAAATAAACTCTATTCTAAAACCAACCTTTAATTTTAACCCCTATCCTAAAAAATGCAGCCCAAAAAAATTATTTTTCAATGGCTTGCCATTTTTTTATACTACACATATTTTATTTTAATCCAATTTCAAAGTGTGAAAATTGAAATAGATATATAATTTTATCTTTTTATTTGTACTAATAGTTGAATATAAAATACCCAGCGGGTATATTCTATATAAAAAAATTTTTCATATTAGTAGTACTAACTTGAATTTTGCCTGTGAAATGTATCGTATCCGGGTACTATAGTCCAGTATATATATAAATTGTTAATAATATATATTTTTTAACCAATTATACAAAATTAGCCAATTAGAATTGATTATATAATTTTAAAATTTGGCTTTAAACAAATATTGGATATTTTTTGCCTTAAATAGAATTATTGTTCAAGCGTATTAAAACAATAATTCAGAATCTAATTTCAGATAAAATAAGTAACATGCAAATTGATGATCTTTAAATCATATTTTTATTTATAAGGTTCATATTTGTATGCATTTATTTAATTTTCTGATTATTTTCGAAATAAGTTAATTTTGAAGCTCACCACATAAACAAATTAAATGATAAAAAATCAACAAATTCCAATTATTCAATATGTAAATCTTGATGAATTATTTTAGACAAAACTTGCATTTGGTAATGTTATATTTGTACGAAATGCTAATGAAAAAAACTATTAATAAAATTGTAAAATGTCAATGGAATCGATAGTGTTACTCATTAGAGACAAAATTTTAATTGTATCAATTACTTGTAATGTATTATCAATTTCTAAAAATTGCCTTTTGATTCATTGTTGCTATCAGAACTTAACATTTCTTCATTCCAAAATCCAACTTGATGATTAACAGATTTGGCATTAGGCCGTTTGTTGGATTTGTATCTATGCATCTCTTAGCTAATCTAACATAGCAGTCAGGTGTCCCAGAAACAAAATCTAACCCCTCAAAGGCTTGTTTTCCAATTGATATTTCCATCATTATAACACCAAGACTATAAACATCAGCTGCTAGAGTGAACTTTTTATAATCCAACAAAACTTCAGGAGCAATATAGTGTTCAATACCATATTTTTTACTCATTTTATTAAGTCAAATCTGCAATATATGCACTACATAAATCGTTATGCAAAATATTACCATTATGTAAATCTCGATGTTCGAATCCTATAGCTACAAGTTCAGAAGTTATGCAATACACCAAGGTTGCCAGCTATAAGTAATTATTACAGCATTACGGATTACAACCTGGGTTGCAACCCTTGGTTACAACTAAGACCCAAAGTTGTAAATATCCGTATTGCTATAAAAGGTTGAAATACAGTCATCCCTCTCTATAATACCAAGTCTGTCGCATCCTATTTTGGTGATTGTAAAGAGGTGTGACTATAAATAAAATACCTCATTATGGTTATCTATAGGCGAAATGCGGCATACTTCTATCTAAAACTTTTTTCTTACTAAATAAACGATACATGCCCACTAATTTAAAGTTGTAGAGCTCGTCGAGACACATCTAATGGTATTTAGATCATTCAAATCAGCCCAGTCAATGGCGAGATATCATCGAAAAATGATTGGCCGACTATATAAAATCTCTATATTTTATATAGTTGGCCAATCGTTTTCAACGATATCTCACCATTCACTAGGTCGATTTGGATGATCTAACTACCATTAGATGCGTCTCAACAAGCTCTACAACTTTCAATTAGTGGACATGTATCATTAACTTAGTAAAAAAAATGTTATAGATGGAAGCACTTCACATTTCGCCTATAGTGATTTTCAAATGTAATCGGCACAGATTTTTATATAATCAGCCAATCGTTTTTCGATGATAACTCACTGTACATTGGACCGTTTTGGATGATCTAACCATTATTAGATGCGTCTCGACGAGCTCTACAACTTTCAATTAGTGGACATGTATCGTTAACTTACTAAGAAAAAAATTATAGATGGAATCACTTCATATTTCGCCTATAAGATCACTCTCCAGTTGACAGGTGGATTATCAATTAATAGATAATTTTAAATATACATGAATATGAATTAGCCAATCAGATTATATAAACATATTTAGTTAAAATTGGTGACTATAATAAGGGTTTTTATTAATAAAATTGTTAAAAAATCAAATTTTCATGGTGATAGTGATTATAAGCGATTTGTGACTATAATGAGGTTTTTTTACCATATTTGAGTCCATTGCACAAAATCGGGTGCTTAAATAGAGGTGTGACTATATGGGGTGTGACTATAGGGAGGTCTGACTGTAGTTATAATAGTTATTATAGTTGTACCGTATTTATCCGAAAATAAGCTGCCCTTTTTGGCCAAAAAGTTATACAAAAAATCGTGGGGGTAGCTAGGACCCCGTACATCTCTCATATAGGTCATAACTGGATTTTGGCCAAATTTGGCCTAATTTGCTGAAAATGACAAAATCTATTTATTTAAATAACTTTTGATCCAGTAATCAGAATTGAATGAACTTTTTTTGTTAGATGCGCCTTACTGAGAGCTTCATTTTAAAAACAAGTTCATTCAAATTGGACCACTTGATGCCAAAATAATTGCCAAAAACTGATTTTTTGCTTTTTAAATTTCGGGGGTTTTTGCTGAAATGCGTAACGTATGACCTCTGTACTACATGTCCGGGTCCTGGGTAGCTTATTTTCAGATTGTTAAATATTTTGAAAAATTGAAAAACGTACTAATAAAAAGTTGTCCAAATGCTATGAAATTTTTATTGTGAGTGTATTTCGTTATGCTGAACAACTTTACTTATTCGACCTTTGAAGTTTACATAGTAAAAAAAAAGGTTTATATGTAGCGACTGTTAACGATTTTTATAAAAATTTTTCTGAAAATCTGGGGGTAGCTTAGGACCCCGAAATATACATAGATAGGTCAGGTAAGAGAATGCATCGCCATCATAGACAAATTAAATGAAGTAAAATTTACATTTGCGTATTCTTTAAAAAATTATTAAAAAGGTTAGATTTTTAATTTGCGTTTTTGTATGTTAAAATTCTATATGTAAAAGTTTAATTTGCGTATTTTTAGTATAAATTTGGTCTACCCTTTGTTTTGAAATTGAGAACACGCATGAGCAGTATTTTGATTTTCAAATAACAAAAATAAATAAACAAATAAATAAAGTAAAAAAAGCACATTTTTTATTCCCACTATATTGCATATGTACAGTACGTACACTACTTTTATCTTTTTTTATTATTATTATTATTATTATCCCTTAAACCGTCTAGCAGGCAAATTTGCCCGCTAAAATATTTTTAAAAAGTTTTTTTGAGTTTTCTTAAAATTTATTTAAGCTTGACCCCCCTATTTATTGAATAAAATTAAAGATATTCCTTTTATATATAATATATTTAAATTTTATCATTCTATCTTTAATTTTGATAAAGATATTACATTTTTAAAAAAACTTATTTTTTAGTTTTACTATTAAAATTTTAAACGTTTCTTAAAATTTTATATGTTCCCGAAGAGAAATTTTGTAGTTACTACTAAGTAAAGTTCTTAAAAAGTTGTAAAAGTTTTAATAATAAAAGTAGTGTAATTTTAAATTGTCTACAACTTTAGATTAAGGTAATAGGGGGTCTATCTTATATTTTTATTGAGTAAAACTAAAAAAAAAGAAAAAATTTTTAAAATTAAAATTTTTTTAAAAAATTATAAATTTTTCTTTTATAGGCAACTTCAAATTTTTTATAAATATTAAGCAAATAAAAAGAAGTTTTAAATAGTATATAATTATAGTTTTTATTTAAAAAAAAATTATAAAATATTTTGATTTTTTAAAAAAATAGATCAGATATGAATTTATAAAATTTAAACAGCCAAATTTGCCTGCTGAACCTGGACGGTTTAAGGGATAGAACACAGTTTCATACTGTTCTATTATTTTTATTTTTATTTTGTTCATTATTTATTTAATTTATTACGTATTCATTTTTTTTTATTTTGGATTTCCATTTTTTTTAATATTTTTTTTTTAAATTTTTTTTATATTATGTATTTTTTAATTAATTTAAAATTTTTTTATTTTTTTTTTTATTTTTTTATTTATTATTTAAATTTTTTTAAAAAAACGCTTTTTTTATTTAATAATTAATTTAATTTTTTTCTTTTTTAATTTTTTTTTATTTAATTTTTTTCTTTTTCGCTTTTATTATTTTCAAGTTTTTTATTTTTTATTTTTTTTGATTTTAAATTTTTTTTTATGTATTTTTTTCATTTAAATTTTTAAATTTACGTATTTATTTTATTTAAGTTTTTTTTTTT
>QKWP01002238.1:63304-74432 GCA_003550325.1 Gigaspora rosea
TCGATTTCTGCAAAGCTAACATCTTTTGTGTTTCTATAAAAATTATAAAGGCGATTTTTCTCTTCCTAAAAGTGGTGAATTCATCAAAATTGACCCAATGGGCCGTGAGATATTATCATTTTATCTTTACGATCATATAAAATTTCTTTACAGATCTGCAAAGAAAATTTCATATGATCGTGAAGTAATATCTCACGGCCCATTGGGTCAATTTTGATGAATTCACTACTTTTAGAAAGAGAAAAATCGCCTTTATAATTTTTATAGAAACACAAAAGATGTTAGCTTTGCAGAAATCGAAAAAATTAAAAAACGGCTTCAGATTATGGGTATTAATTGTTTTGATTATAATATGCACCCTGCCGATCACTAATTAAATCCTTTCCCTTACTCACGGATTACGAATTAAATAATTATAGGGAATTGCTATTCGCACTATGTATTTTTGCTATTCGCACTATGGTTACACAAAATTTTCTATTTTTAGAATTTATGCACTTGTATTACACAAAGGCCCGGTGCATTGTTTTTGCACAAATAATTTTTGATTACACGCCGCTAATGTTGTATAATATTACGCAAGTCTAATTTTGGTAACCTAACCCTGGGTCGGCTAGCATTAAGCTTAATGCTGGTGGGCACTATCATGATAATGCCCCCAGCGGGGTTAGACATAATTCTGGCCCACTTTAACCCTAAATCTAGCCAATCACTGTACATATACTAGATACATATGTCCTAGATTTAGGGTTAGGGTGGGCCAGAATTATGTCTAACTCCGCCGGGGGCTTTATCATGATAGTGCCCGCCAACATTAAGCTTAATGCTGGCCGACCCAGGTAGGTTACCAAAATTAGACCTGTGTAATGTTACACAACATTATGGCGTGTAATCAAAAATTATTTTTGCAAAAACAATGCACCGGACCTTTGTATAATACAAGTGCATAAAGTCTAAAAATAGAAAATTTTGTATAACCATGGTGCGAATAGCAAAAATCCATGGTGCGAATAGCAATTCCCTAATTATAACCCATTTATAGTAACACAAATTTATTTCGATCTTAGGATCCTGTAATTGGATTTTAACGATTTTAAACTTGTTAGAATCCTCTTATTGAGAGGATCATTTTGGTAGTTGAATCATCAAATTTGGTCCAGTAGATCAAAAGTTATTAATTATTAAATATTAGAATTATTATATTTATCGCCATAGCAATGTATCGCTACCCTGATCAACCAATAAGAATCCAGGATCAGGTATAACGTAAAATCGAAGTGATTGCGATTTTTTTCAAAAATCGGCCATAACGCTAAATTTGCCTATGAAACCATCTCTTATGCTCTAACAAAAAAAATTCCTTACGAAATTTTGGATTAGAAACTCTTCGCTAAAATATACTATTCTAATCCTAACCAACCCTTACCCTAACCTAATCCTTACCCTAACCCTAAACTAATGAATTTATTTATTGTTTTGATTTCATATTACACCAGATCTTATAGGGTGTTGTTACAAGCGACTATAGCCTTCTATATAGTACTTGCAACACAGCACACAGCGACAGGGATCTTGTAAGGGTCAGAGAAGATATGAAGCGGTGTGGAAGTGGAATATTACTTCACTAGAGCAGTTCAGTTTATATTTATTAATTAATAAGAGTATTATTTATTTAGCAAAGATATATTTTATTGATTTAGATAATAATATTCAAGAGATACAATTATTTAAGTATTGGAGGGAGGAGAAAAGGAAGTCTGAGTCTAAGCTAAAAGCTTGTGAGTAGAAGGTCAGAAAGCTAGGGTTTATATATCTTTTTAGGAATACATTCGTGTAAAAGTATAAAAGTATAAAAGTATAGTAATAAAGTATAAAAGTATAAAGGTATAAAGGTATAAAGGTATAAAGGTATAAAGGTATAAAGGTATAAAGGTATAAAGGTATAAAGGATCCTTCTATATTATTCTGTGTCTCAACTATGTTATGCTAAACTATTCTTGGAATGTTCTAGATTTTTAATATTGAAAAACCTATTCTATAACAGTGTGATGTATCGCCTATGCGAAAAAATCAAAAATTCTAAATATTATTAATAAGTCTATAATTTTGGTCAAAAATAATTTTGCAACTTTGGCCGAAATTATGAAATTTTGACCGGAATTACACCTGATACTTCAGCTGACCCACCCACCCACCCAGAAATTAACTGATTTCTGAAAGCTCCCTTACAACTATTTAGGGTGTCCAGGATTATGCGATGCGTTAGAGTAAATTATATGATGCGATGCGATCGAGGTCAATTTTGATTTCATTGATTTTCTACGTCGTTAGCTGGGCGATTTTCGACATACCTTTTTGCCAATCACAATCTACCCACATGATCATTATGCCTTTTTTGTTCAATTATGTGAGCATATGCGATGCGAAAAAATGGTTAATTATGCGCATAATTTCACATCGCATAATCCTGGACACCCTACAACTATTAAATCTATTACAACCGTTACACCTATTACAACTGTTACACCTATTACAACCATTACACCTATTACAACAATTATATCTATTACAGGTATTTTATGAATTACGACTATTGCACCTATTATGGCAAAAAATTACAACTTTTGAATAAAAGGTTGTAACTTTACAACCTTGCCAAACCTATTACGGCAGGCAACTTTACAATACACCAATTTCAATTTATCTTTCTATCTCATTTTTGAAATAGAACTAAGGTTCTTATTTAAAGAACCCATCTTTGTATATTTTAAGACAAGGGTATATTATCCCATTTTATCTCTTGATATACCATGGCATTTTAAAAATGATGGATTCTCGTATCCTATTTTACAATATGCTTTCAACTTTAAAAAATATATTAGTGAAACAATAATAAAAAATGGAGTAAATTTATGGACGTTTTGTTAAATGCCATTTCCCTACTGCAAATTAATTATTTTATAATTATCAAGTTATATAATATAAACTTCTTTTAACTTATTCAAAATTATTTATTTTTATGTATAATAACTAATATTATATACACAATATTAATTAAATTGATTATTTTCTATTCTACTTCTATGTTACTATCTAATTAATTCCACAGAGGTATACAACTAAACTATATAACCACAAGAAACAAATTTTTATCATGGGTTGCTCTATAAATAATATATTCTAAATACTATTTCTTTTTATTAAACAATTTTTACTATATTATTATTTATATATTTTGTTAATAGGATATATATACAGTTAACTTTCTCTATTCTATTAAAAATGTTCTTTAAAGATTTTTATATGTAAAAATTTTTTTAGATTTGGTTCTCAAAGAGTTATTATTAGCTAATTTGAACTCTATAATAAATTTACAAATGTTCTAGAAGAATTTGTTTGGTTTAAAAGAATTTAATAGTGTTTGGATTAAAAAGAGTTGATCTGTATATATAATAACAATTTGATATTAATATTTATAAGCCAAATGTTTTTGATTTAAGACTCTAATAGTTGATTATATAATTTTAAAGATAGTTTGTGCTTTTTTCAAAGCTTATTTTCACAAGTTTATATAAAAATTATATATTTTAAATAGTCTGTACAAAGTATTTTTATTACAAATATATATATATTATTAATTATAAAGATATTTATTGAACAAGATATATATGTCCAATTAGCCCTAGCCTTTATGTCCAATTGGACATATGGCTAATTGGTCAATTGGACATGTGGACAACAACTAAGGTTAATTAGCCATTTGTCAATTAGCCATATGTCCAATTGGACATGAGGGCTAGGGCTAGTGATTTTTTATTGGACTTAAGGCTAGTAACAACACTGGTTAAGACTGTATGTTTAGATTTAAGGTCACTAGCAGTTAATTCTGCTAGTGCTTAGTATATACAGCCATCATTGATCGATTTTTTTAATTCAAAAAGAACCCAAATATGGGTTTGTGTATTCTTGTTGAAATTGAAAATCTATCAACGATGGCTACACCAGTAGTACCAATGAGCCTAGTTGGTAAAATATTTGCACTCATACTTAGAAAGTTATTATTTTTAGACGCATCGTATATTTCAAGCTTCCTATACTTAGAAACTTGAAATAACTTTCTAAGATGAGTTAGATATCTATCCTTTTGCTCTCTTTTGGGTCTATCGTCCTATTGAAAAGTATTGCATTTAACATCATATTCAATAGTTAAGTCAATTGCTTCAAGCTTGAGACCAGTAGCAAGTTGGATTTCATTTCAATCATTGCGTTTCATGTTCGATATTGGTATTACCTTAGGCTTTTGTTGGTCTTTTAATAGCCTTTCAATATTATTGAGTTTTGCATGACTATTTTATTGCCTTCCTCAATAACTAAAATTTAAAACATTATGTTTAAGAAGAATTTAAAATAAAAGTATATATTAAGTATATTTTTTGAAAAAAAATGAAATAAATTAATGACAAAATACCTTTGGCTAGTTGGTTAGTTTTAGAACTTGGTTGCTTTGGAAGGACGATTTGTTCGATGGATGTTGCTATACTGCTGCTACTGCCTTCATCAGAATCATTGATTATTTGAACTAATTATTTGATCAAAAAACAAACATGAGAAATACTACACAAAATTAAAATACACTATGAATATGAATACAGACTATCAAGTAGGTTCATTGGCAGCTCATTTAGTCAACATTACTCCAAGTGACAATTTACTAAATATATAAACCTGATACCTGATATTAACCTAACACAATATGATGTCAACTAAATGAATTTCAGTGAAATAATTGTGATAGCACAGCACAAGGTACTGGGCATTAAATTACCAACTAAAGCCTGGCATATAGCATCCATACTTGCCTATATCCATGCCAACCATAAATTTTTGTGCCTGTGCTCATGTCAGTGCTAAATTTTTATATTTGTGTCTATACTATATATAAATTTTGTTTCATCTAGATTAGGCATAAGCCCAACTTGCAAAACTTAACAATGATATAATTATATTTTTACTTACATATTTTCTGTTTATTTGACATAGTTTTGTCCTTTAAAATAAAAAAATGTATTAGTATTTTTTTAAAAAAATAGATGTAAATAGGGATGGGCACATGTGTAAGTTCTTTAATAATTTTTAAAATTCAGACCAGCTTACTTTATACTGGCTATGTACATGAAATTTAACTTCTAACAACTTATAATGCAATAGTACCAAGGGGTTAAATAAAAAAAGCTAACTATGCATTTTTTGTAACCTTAGATAATGAAGATATGACATTTGCTGAAGAAAAGTTAAAGGCACAAAAAGAAGCAGAGATTCAATATTGTATATTAGCATTGAGAAGTGAAGGGAGACTCACAGAGTGGATAAACCTGCACCTGAACCTCAATACCCAAAAGTTCATTGAGCCAATTTAACCCATTTCTAGATAAGCTAGAGAAAAATAAAAATAAAATATAAAAAATTACTTATATTTTTTATACTTACTCCCATATTGTTTGCTTTGCTGTTCTATGCTGCAGTCACTATCTGATTCATTTTCATCATATTCAGTTTGATAGCTATCATCATTTTCTTGACCTAATTTTTTTTTTATTAGAAAATGAATTCACAAACTATTGATTCATATTTTTACTTACATGTCACCCAAAGTTTATTTGTTATATTTGTTGCATCCAATAAAATACTTTCACCCTTTAAAATAAAAATTATAATATTTTTAAAAAATATAATAAAATAAATAGATGCAAATAGGAATAGGTATATGCACAGAATTTAATATATATTAATAATTTGGGTGGCAAGCACAATGCAGCTTATGTGCATAAAATTAAAAATCCAATAGTGTTTGCCTATTCCTAAATGCAGATAAAAAAATATAATCAAATAAAATGCAACTTACCTTTATATTATTTTTAGTTTGATTGCTTAATATCATTTTTTTTGGATACATTGAAGGAACAATGTTTTCAATAGACATTTCATTGTTGCTTTGAACTAAATTTCAAAATTTTTAAAAAAATATGAGAAAATCAATTAAATAAAGTTATATCCAAAATACTGATTTACCTACATATCTCTTGTTCATTTATTTGATCAACTAAAGTGTGCGACATATCAACCTTTAATTAAACAAATTAATTTTTAGAAATAATAATATATTGTAGATGTAAATGTAGATATTAATAAGAAAAATATATAGAATTTTCTCTAACAGAAGTTGAATTTAATCAAATTCTAAATTTAAATTTAAAATTAAAAAAGTTGAAATTTTTAATATAGAAATTTAACTTTATCCATATTTTAAACTTAATAGGACAATTCAATAAATGTGGATGCAAATAAAGGAAGATGTAACTAACTCCTTTCCTAGAATTAATAGACCTTTATCAACTGCCCTAAAAAGATGCAATAACTAAAAGCAGCTAACTAGACCAAAGCAAAGTCCTCTAACTACTCCTAGCTAAAGCACATTAATGGTTATTAGAATTAAATTCTAACTTTAAGTTTTAAAATTAAAAGTTTTAAAATTTTTAATATAGAAATTTAACTTTACCCATATTTTAAACTTATCAGAACAATCCAATAAATGTGGATGCGGATAAAGAAAGACATAACTAATTCCTTTTTTAGAATTAGTAGACCTTTATCAACTGCCCTGAAAAGGTGCAATAACTAGAAGCAGCCGACTAGGCCAAAGCAAAGTCCTCTGACTACTCCAAGCTAAAGCACATTAATGGTTATTAGAATTAAATTCTAAACTTAAAATATACCCTATGATGGTTAAAAAGAAAAAAATTCTAAACTTTAATGCAAAAAAGTTAAACACGATCTTATACTTCCCAGCTCTTATATCTAAAAGAGAAATTCTATAAATTTAGAAAATAAATCTTCAATAATCCTTACATTTGTCTCAGTTCTCTTGCTTATCAGTGCGTTTACTATTTTTTTTCACTCTTTTTGAAGAGCTTAAATCGTTTTTAATTATATTAAGAATATCATAAAATATTGCTTCGTTGTCTTCTAGCAGACTGAAAGTCAAATACACAGGCATTGAAATGATCAAAAGACCAAATTTTGCTTTGAAATAGTTCGAAATACTGAAGCCTTCCATTTAAAAACATTCTTTTATTTGTAGCAGACATGGAGTTTAAATTATTTTGATAATTAACTAAATCAGCAAAAATTTGATTAAAAAAAACAACTTTGATTTTTAAAAAGCAAAGATATTTATATATTTACCATAGAAATATAAATAATTGTTGTGGTAGTACTCACGTGTCATTTGCATATAATGCGAATTTTTATTGGTTGATGGATGATCACAAGATGGATGTTTACAGAAATAAAAATTTTTGAAAGACTTCATTTAATATTTATAAGTTATCCGGCATTTATATGACCATGTGATGTTTTTCCTGTGATGTTTTTGCATAAACGATTACGTAACCTCATGCAAAAATATCAAGGCAAAAAATTCACATGATCATATGAGTTTGCACAAGCTCATATGATCATGTTATTTTTGTATGTTATTACGTAAGCACAACATTCCAAATTAAAACTCAGTTAGCCAATCACAACTTTTAAATAATGATCATAATTGCACGATAACATCGATATTGGATCATGCGATGATAAATATCACAAAGTTTGTTCTGTCGGAACAAATGATTGGTCGAAACGTGCCGCGTAGCGGCACGTGTCAGCCAATCATTTGCTCCGACAAACCAAATTTCATGATATTAATCGTTGCATGACCAATATCTTCTAAATGCAGCACGCATACTAATTTTCTTCTTCCGGAAGTATGACTGGTGTTCTTAGCTATTGTATGCGTTAGACAACAGGTTTGCAGTCCTGTAATAATTGACAAACAACTTCATATCATAGTATTTAAAATTCGTTAAGATTTGGGTTTGAGAAATAAATATACATAGTAAAATCATTCGATGAGGAAAGGATATTTTTAGGGTTAAGGTTAGAGGTTAGGGAAAATACTACGAGTGCGCTTTAGTAAAAAAGTTATGAATGCATTAATTTCAGTTGGTTTGATTTTACCTGATTGTACTACGTTACACCAAACATAATTCATTATTGGCATTCTAAAGCGGAGCAGGATCACGTGACATCTGACCAATCAAATTAAAAAACGGTAGTCTAAACCTACCTTGGTGTATTAATTAAAAATGTCGGGAAGGCAATTTTGCTTACATATAACTACTAAAACCTACCTAACTTTAAAATTAATTCCCTAAAATATATATTATAAGAATCTGCTCCGCTTTAGACGTCCCCCATTTTTCAGGCGTTATGTCTGGACTCGAGGCACAGAATTTTCGAAACCAATTTTTCGAAGAAATAAAATTTTGGTTCAAATTGAATTTTTTTTAAATTTGATAATTTGGCCGAAAAATCAGCGTCGTCACTAAAGTAATGATCGGCAGCAAATTAACCAATAGAAAATCATAACATAAATCGATCACGTCTATAATCCTATCGAAGTATTCAAAAATTTAAAATGTGTATTGGTATGCTAATGTCAAAATAAATTGAACTATGAAAATTAGTATTATTAATTTCTGGGATTTTAAAAATTACAGCAGAGATTCCCGATGATCATAGGAACAGGGTCATCTGCATCATATGATCATCGGGAATCTCTGCTGTAATTTTTAAGCTCACAGGAAATTCATGAGTAATATGTTACGTTGTTCATGCCTACCTTCATTATAATTTTCACGTGATTATTTGTGACCGGGAATCTTCCCATGGAAGATTACCGGTCATGATATGATCTTGTGGGAAATTATAATGAAGGTAGGCATGAACAACAAATAGTAAGGGAGGGTATTATTTAGGAAAATACCTTTGAAATAATTAGCCATTCATAATCTCATCATTTGAATTCCTGATGAGGAATCACGGACACCTAAATTATAAATAAAAATAGAGTTAGAATTTAATAGATATAAAATATATAATAATTGAATAAAAACGAATTACGTTACCAGGCGTAACAATCTTTAAGTTTCTTAAAGATACATTCTAAATATTTTAAACGATCAATTTAATCAAAAGGTGGGAAATGATTACGATCAACAAATAATCTAGCATTTCTTTACAAAAACGATCCTGAGTATTTGGATGATTGGCGAGAAAATATAGTACCCAAGATAGTGCAGAACTAGTTATTTCATGCCCAGTTATAATTAACGTCATAACCTTGAAATTTAAAAAATTATAACTTAATAAAATTACATATAAATTTGAAATTTTTACCTGACTAACTATTATTATGTGTTAATTTTCATCAACGGACATTTTTCATTTTCTTTTACCAATAAAGACAATAAATCATTTCCTTGAATAGTATTGTTTTTTGTTCAGTAATTAATCTCTCGGAAAATCATTAGTAATGTCATTAAAATCATTATATCGATTGTTTATAAAAAGATGGAAATTTTCTGATGAACAGAAAGAGTCCTTCAATAACTGAGTATAAAGGTGAATGATTACGACCAAGTATAGTTTTATGTGCTTTAACTAATTCAGTCTCTTCAGTAGTAGAATTGAATTCGTAATCAATCCTATTGAAATAAAATGATACGAACATAATTAGAAATATCATTGATAAAACCTAACGTATAGAATAGTAAGTTTACTGTTGATTCATGTGTGCTAGCAAGTCCAATAACAATGTTACTTTGGAAGTAATGCAGTAATGGTATTTTTTCCTCTTTCTTATTGCCGATTTGTATTATCCAGAAATCTTTCAATTTATGTCAGCTTGAACAAATAATGGAATAATTTCCTTAAAATTAAGTTAAAATAATCAAATATAATTATAAGAATAATTTGGTTTAAAGTCTATTACGAATGATCATAAAAGAATATCTTGACAGTGGTAAAAGGATTCATCACTTTTCTTTGTCTTTTATGAGAGCCTCCTATAATAAGTAATACTTTCACCAGTAAGATTAATATAATCGATATATATTAATAATTAGTTATTTAATGATATTTATCATTTACCGGTATATATTGTTTTTTAGTTATGTATCGTTATAACCTAAATTAAGATCCTTTACCAAATTTCAATCGGGGAATAATCTTGAAAAATCATACACGCGATTTGTCAGTACTTTGTTGACAAGGAAATCAATAATCAGAGTTGATTAAATAGAACATGACACCGAGCCATCCCGCCATAGTGTTTTATTAAGTAATCAAAGGCATCATCCATCCATTTATTTAAAAAAGAAGTATTTAATGTCCAAGAATGAAATTATTAACAGGTGGACCAGGACTTTACATAATGACGATTATTATACTTTAAAGGATAAATATAACATAAGTATAAAAAATATACAAAAATACGCAATTAATTGCAACTAAATAGTAACTCGTTATAGAATATGAAAGTCAATAAAAACAAATACAATAATTTGATTTATATAGAGATTACTTCATTTCTTCCCATATTTTTATATCAGATTTTTTACATTAGTTATTTGCATATTTTAAGTTGATTAACATTTAGAGCAAGTATTACACCAAAGTTACTATTGAATAATTATAGCTAGCAGATTAATCAGTTGCGTACATCTTTATATAATTAAAATTTTAACCTATCCATAATAAAAAGATTTTGATCGGTCAATTTCGAATTTGCAATTTGTGTATTTGTTGAAATTTATATATAAACTAAACTTACGTTTTTGATGCATTTCGGCAAAAGATCTATTTTTTAATGCATGCAGCATAGCGGAAGTTCGTTTTGATTGGCTAAAATTAAACTAAACGTGATTGGCGACGATCTTTTTTTTTATACAGTCAACTGTAATTTTTAAAGTACTTTTATAAGTAAAAATCGTCATGTCATATGAGAAATTTTTTTTGTAATACGCAATGTAAAAATCAACTTAAGTCGTTAGTATTTTACCTTGAGTTTTACTGTTTTTTAACTTGGGATACAGTGGGATACAGAAGTTTCAAGATTTAAATGAGAAGCAAAGATTTCACAAGGTCGGAAGGTAGTTCGGCGACCTAAGCAATTGGTGAGTAAAGTTGCAAGATTCTGTTTCCACTAGTTTTGCTTGCCTAATAAAAAAACTATTTCGAACTA
>QKWP01002239.1:0-46788 GCA_003550325.1 Gigaspora rosea
CTCAAACTCCGCCCATCTAAAGATCAAACACAGACCAACGGTACAACCAAAGGAAAACAAACATGGGAATTCCTCCATAAGAATTATTCGAAATTACCCCTAATTTAGTAATTCCCGGCAACACAAGAATCCGACCACACTGTGCAATACTATAGCCAATGTAAGAAACGGAAATGGTCTGATCAGTTCAGTTGCATAAACAATTAATTAATAACGTGCTATAATTTCTCAAAGACAAAAACGGATAAAACGAAATAATTTGTTATCACTAGATTTTGGCAAGAGATAACCTGATGGCTTTCTACATACGCATTTGGTATACTAATTCTGATTAGAAAAATTGTTCTAAAAAAGGTCGGTCCGGTCAACCGGCTCGACCCTAGTACTACCCTAGTCCATGATGTTCCCATCGGTCCGTATCACTACTCTAAATAAATTTATTTTCATATAATAAATAAAGACATAAGATTTTTCGCAATATATAGAAACTATCCATAAATTTTGAAGTTATTTTCGGTGGTTTTCGGTGGTTTATTTGCCCGATATAAGAAAAAGATCCATTGCGATGACACATTTGATAGAACTTTTCCTCATAATTTTATATTAGACTGAAATGTTTTTAAAAAATAGGTACAAATTTTTTTAGCTACTCAGCATCAAGGGCCGCTCATTAACGAACCCACTTGTAAATAGCATGTTTTATTTGAAAATGTGTATTCTAATAAATTGTATACTTTTTTTAAATTTGATCCAATTATTGTACTACGTACGCACGTACAATAATTTACAATAATTTTCGACTAACTTTACTAATCGTAATGGTAATACAGCCAATGAAAAATTACGACCAGGTGTAACACACCAGTAAATAAATTTACGTAAAACGTTTTTGAATCCTAAAACTTGATTTAATAAATAACTCTGCCTTAACGAAAATCCTTCATGTATAATTTTTTTACTATATTTCTAGAATTGTCAATAATTTTGAAATTTATGAATATAGTTTTCTGATTCACATGATATTAAAATCAATCCTAAACCCTGTTAAAAATCATTCATATATATGTATGAATTCAAAATGCAGAAGAAAAAAGGGCTAATAAATACGTTAGATAATTTATTTGCTAAAACAGGGAATGCTAATAAAATTTATAAACTCGGTTATAATTATCAAAATGGAATCGGTGTCGAAAAAGATGAATATAAAGCATTTATTTATTATCAACAATCTGCTGATATGGGTAGTGCTCGTGGTGCATATAATGTTGGCTATTGTTATCAAAATGGAATTGGCGTTGAAAAAGATGAATATAAAGGATTTAATTATTATCAAAAATCTGCTGATATGAGTAATGTTCGTGGAATATTTCAAGTTGGTTATTGTTATGATGAAGGAATTGGTGTCGAAAAGGACGAAAATAAAGCATTCATTTATTATCAAAAGGCTGCTAATATGGGAAATGTTAATGGAATGTATAATGTTGCCTATTGTTATTTGAATGGAATTGGTGTTGAGAAGGATGAATATATGGCATTCATTTATTACCAGCAATCTGCTAATTTGGGACATGTTAAAGGAACATGTAATGTTGGTTATTTTTATCAAAATGGAATTGGCGTAGAAAAGGATGAAAATATGGCATTCGTTTCTTATCAAAAGTCTGCCGATATGGGTAGTTTTTACGGTACATATAACGTTGGATATTGTTATCAAAATGGGATTGGTGTTGAAAAGGATGAATATAAAGCATTCCTTTATTATCAAAAATCTGCTGATATGGGTGATGCTGATGGTGTATATAATGTCGGTTACTGTTATCAAAATGGAATTGGTGTTGAGAAGGATGAACATCAGGCATTCATTAATTATCAAAAGTCTGCCGATTTGGGTGATGCTGATGGTATATATAATGTTGGTTACTGTTATCAAAATGGAATTGGCGTTGAGAAGGATGAACATCAGTCATTCATTAATTATCAAAAGTCGGCTGATATGGGACATGTTAAAGGAACATTTAATCTTGGTGTCTTTTATCAAAATGGAATTGGTGTTGAAAAGGATGAAAATAAGGCATTCATTTATTATCAAAAGTCTTCTAATATGGGATATGCTAAAGGTGCATTTAATATTGGTGTCTTTTATCAAAATGGAATTGGGGTTGAAAAAAATGAACGTCAGGCATTCATTTCTTATCAAAAATCTGCTGAAATGGGTAGTGTTAGTGGTGTATATAATGTTGGTTATTGCTATCAAAATGGAATTGGTGTTGAAAAGGATAATCACAAAGCATTTATTTATTATCAAAAATCTGCTGATATGGGTGATGCTAATGGAATATGTAACGTCGGTTATTGCTACCAATTTGGAATTGGCACTGAAAAAGATGATCATAAAGCATTTATTCATTATCAAAAATCTGCTAATATGGGTGATACTAATGGAATATGCAATGTTGGTTTCTGTTATCAAAATGGAATTGGAGTTGAAAAAGATGAATATAAGGGATTCGATTATTATCAACAATCTGCCAATCTGGGTAATGTCAATGGAATGTTTCAAGTTGGTTATTGTTACGATGAAGGGATTGGAGTTGAAATGGACAAACATAAGGCATTTGCTCATTATCAAAAAGCTGCAGACATGGGAAACGTTAGCGGAATATACAACAGTGGATATTGTTATCAAAATGGAATTGGTGTCGAAAAAGATGAACATAAAGCATTTATTTATTATCAAAATTCTGCCAATATGGGAAATGCTAAAGGAATATGTAACGTAGGTTATTGTTATCAAAATGGAATTGGTGTTGAAAAAAATGAACATAAAACATTTATTTACTATCAAAAATCTGCTGATATGGATGACGCTGACGGAACGTGTAATTTAGGTTATTGTTATCAAAATGGAATTGGAGTTGAAAAAGATGAAAACAAGGGATTCAAATATTATCAAAAATCTGCCAATATGGGTAATTCTCGTGGAACATTTCAGGTTGGTTATTGCTATGATGAAGGAATCGGAGTTGAAAAGGATGAGCGTAAGGCATTCAATTACTATCAAAAAGCTGCTGATATGGGGAATGCTAGTGGTGTGCACAATGTTGGTTATTGCTACCAAAATGGGATTGGCGTTGAAAAGGATGAATATAAAGCATTTGTTTATTATCAAGAATTTGCTAACATGGGATATGCTAAAGGAATATGTAATGTTGGTTATTGTTATCAAAATGGAATCGGCGTTGAAAAAAATGAACATGAAGCATTTATTTATTATCAAAAATCCGCTGATATGAGTGATGCTGATGGAACATGCAATGTTGGTTATTGTTATCAAAATGGAATTGGTATTGAAAAGGATGAGTATAAGGCATTTAACTATTATCAAAAGTCTTCCAATATGGGACATGTTAAAGGGACATTTAATCTTGGTGTTTTTTATCAAAATGGGATTGGAGTTGAAAAAAACCAAAGCAAGGCATTTACTTGTTATCAAAAATCTGCCGATATGGGTGATGCAGATGGTGCATATAATGTGGGTTACTGTTATCAAAATGGAATTGGTGTTGAAAAAGATGAATATAGGGCATTTATTTATTATCAAAAGTCCGCTGATATGGGTAATGCAAGCGGAACATTTAATCTTGGTGTCTTTTATCAAAATGGAATTGGAGTAGAAAAAGATGAGCATAAAGCATTTATTTATTATCAAAAGTCTGCCGACATAGGACATGCTAACGGAACATTTAATCTCAGTGTCTTTTATCAAAATGGAATTGGTGTTGAAAAAGATGAATATAAGGCATTTACTTATTATAAAAAATCTGCAAAGATGGGTAGTGTTAGTGGTACATATAATGTTGGTTATTGTTATCAGAATGGAATTGGTGTTGAAAAGGACGAGTACAAGACATTTATTTATTATCAAAAGTCTGCTAATATGGGTGACGCTGATGGAATATGTAATGTTGGTTATTGCTATCAAAATGGAATTGGAGTTAAAAAGGACGAACATAAAGCATTTATTTATTACCAAGAATCTGCTAATATGCGTAATGCTCGTGGAATATTTCAAGTCGGTTATTGTTATGATGAAGGGATTGGAGTTGTGATAGACAAACATAAGGCATTCCTATACTATCAAAAAGCTGCTAATATGGGTGATGCTTATGGTGCATATAATGTTGGTTATTGTTATCAAAATGGAATAGGAACTGAAAAGAATGAACACAAAGCATTCATCCACTATCAAAAATCTGCTGATATGGGGCACGCCAAGGGAACATGTAACGTTGGTTTTCATTATCAAAAGGGAATTGGAGTTGAAAAAAATGAACATAAGGCATTCATTTATTACCAAAAAGCTGCTGATATGGGTAATGCTCGCGGAACCTATAACGTTGGTTATTGTTATCAAAATGGAATCGGTGTCGAAAAGGATGAATATAAAGCGTTCATTTATTATCAGAAATCTGCTGACATGGGTGATGCCGATGGTGCATATAATGTTGGTTATTATTTTCAGAATGGAATTGGAACTAAGATAGATGAACACATGGCATTCATTTATTATCAAAAATCTTTAGAGATGGGTAGTATTAATGGAACATATAACGTTGGCTATTGTTATCAAAATGGAATTGGAATTGAAATTGATGAACGCAAGGCATTTATATATTATTATAAGTCTGCTGATATGGGTAATATTAGTGGAATGTATAATGTTGGTTATTATTATCAAAACGGCATTGGAGTTGACGAAGATGAACATAAGGCGTTCATTTATTATCAAAAATCTGCTGATATGGGTGATGCTGATGGTGCATGTAATGTTGGTTATTGTTATCAAAATGGCATTGGAGTTGAAAAGGATGAACATAAAGCGTTCATTTATTTCCAGAAGTCTGCCGATATGGGACATATTAAAGGAACGTTTAATCTTGGTGTTTTTTATCAAAATGGAACTGGTATTGAAAAGGATGAACAAAAAGCATTTATTTATTATAAAAAATCTGCAAAGATGGGCTATGCTCTTGCAATGTCTCAAGTTGCTTATTGCTACCAGAATGGGCTTGGAGTAACAAAAGATTTAGAAAAGGCAAATAATTGGTATCAAAAGTAAATAAGATATAATTTATCAAGTGATGCTTGTTTTGTTATAATAATTGACTAAATCGCATTATTAATAAACAATTTTAGGGGACAAAATCAATTATCAGGTAAGCTCATTCATTCGTTAATTAGGATTATTTAATCATTGTTTAAATTATTTTAATTGCAGATAAATGGACATATGAAGATCCATATATGGAAAGTTTTAAAAAAATGATTAGTAAATAAATATCTATCATGAATTCTTAAAATGTTATATATAAGAATGGACGAGGTTGCAAATGTATAGTATTTAATTGAATAATCAATATCGAAAAACTACACTTAATTTTGCTTTTAATTTAATATAGATTAAAAAAATATTATAAAACACTTTAAATTTTAGGGTTGAATATTTTAATAATTTAGTTGTCCATATTTTTTTTTTTAATAAGGTTAATTTCAAACATTAAAAGGGCCTATTTTGCAATTTTCTTTTAATTTTTAATAGATCAATGCCCAATGACAAAAGCATATTATATAATCCGTTTCCAAATGAGTGAGCATACATAGTAAATTGCGACGCGCAGATCTATATGATTTACTATATAAAATTGCTAAGCCACAAATGCCACTTCACGACAAAGTGAAGTCATTTTTCTACTAAGCAAATATATTTTCAATTTCTAAGTAAACTTGTAGAGCATCATTTTCCGATTCTAATGAAGTAATTTTATTAAAATCTGTTTAGCAGATGCAGAGATATTGCTATAAAATGATTTCCCGACTAATGTAAACAAACTATTGTTGGCATTTTTGACTATAGTAAAACTCATAGTGATGTGCGTCACGATTTACTATATACGGTAATGTATTTTTCTCTCATTCGGAAACGGATTATCAATTAAACAATAAGCTTATTTTTAAAGATTATATATTGATTATATATAAAAAGCTCTTTTGCAAAATCTTCATTGTGTCTATTTTAAATTTAATAATATAACATTATAATTCGTTTCTTTAGACTTTGGAGCAATTTCTTTTTTTAAAAAAATCGAATTTACTACGTTACTTAGTAGCAGATATAAGAAAGGGTTTGGAGTTTGCGTTAGGAATATACAAAATCGAGTAGCATGTACAGACGCGTTTTACAAAATACATAGCATGGTTAAAAATGGCACGGGCATTACGACAATAGCATAGAGGGTTTTAAATATGATTGGATGATTAACTGAAATATCATATAAAATCTTTTCATATCAGAGTAGCATATTTGTAATAATTCAAAATTTTGATAATCTACAAAAATTGACCAATTACAATGAAAACCTTCCAAGCTTTGACCCGGATAACCGTGTAACCGATAACCCGACCCGACAAAATTACAATCTAATATTTTTGACAAACCGGTTTAATATCATAAACGGGTCACCCGTCTTTACAAACTTATTTATTGTCCGGATCATAATGAAATCAGATTAGAATGAATGTCGTTACACCTGATCTTCATTTTTTGTGAGTGCGGGTTTCTATTTAACACTCTAAAGCCCACTTATATTTGTTTAATATAAACACTACTCCAAAATTAACCTCTAACCTTAACCCTAACCCTAAAAAAATTTTATTTTCGATAGCTCGTCAATTTTTTTTTCATATATACATATTTTATTTTAATCAGTTACATTTATTATTCTAAATATTTAAAGAACCTTGACTATTTAATTTCATTTATTCATGTTAATTTAAAAGAATTCATTAATATTGACAATTGAATTTTTCATTCGCATTGATATCATTGATATCAATTCTTTATATTAAAATATAAAACATCTTGATTAATATTGTAGCGCATGGAATTTATTATAACCATGTTAATTAGTAAAGGTCTAAATTATCGCGTAAAAAGGAAGTCAGAAATAAAGTGCGGCTGTATAAAACTTCGATTGCTATTTCTGTATTTTAGTATTTTGTTGGCTTTGGCTAATCAGTTATTCGGGTCACCCGATTATAACTGGATGGCCCGTATTAATCAGGTATCTGGTTTTAGTTTTGGGTACCCAGTTGGGAAAGATGATTGACCCAATGGGTCATGGGTAGGGATTTCAAACCCGTTTGAAACCCTAGATGTGAGCATAAGGAATTATCAATTGGAGAACATAAATTTTGATAATTCCAGATCAGCTCAACATCAAACCAAAACACATATACAAGAAGAAAAAAAGAGAAAAGAGCGAAAATACTTGAAAAATAGTGTTTAAATTGGCCTTATAAAAATATCTGAAATCTGATTTTACATATAGACAGTGACTTTTTAAGACTATATTCACAAACTCTACCTCCAAACCTTAACATAAAGCCAAAAGATTAATCTGAATATACTATACCAGGTGATAGTCAACTCATATAGGGGTTCTCAAAATTCGGGTCAGGATACATTGGAGTGCATCAGAATCATGGTCAGCTGGATTGGAATTGATCAATTTTGCTCCAAAATCATAAAAAATTTTACTAATAAATCATATCCATTTATTAAGTAAAAAATGCCCAGCTAAAATTTTGCTACAGAACCTACTAACAACTATAATTAAACACCAAAATGTATCTGACCCAGAAATTTGGAAACAGCCCTGTAAAAATCAGTGATAGTCACATTACTGCAAAAGTATTTAGACTAGTGGTTGAACTGGTGTTATTTATAAGATATGGTTTATTCTTTGCTCAAAATTAAACTCAGTTTTAGGCCAAATTTAAATAAAACTGAATAAACTCACTGATCTGAATTAAATAAACTTGAATCAGCCAGAATTTAAATAAGGATAATCCTATACAATGCACCCCGTGATGTGCTAATTTATCACAGTATATAGGTAAACATAATTTATAGATCTGCGACAAATAATTTTATATAAATTAATATAAGGTTAGGGTTAGGGTTGGGTTAGGGTTAGAGGTTAGAGAGAGCAATAGCTTATAACATAATTTTCAAGGAATTTTTTTCGTTAGAGCTCGAAAAGTGGTTATGTAGACGAAATTTTTTGATATTACGAATGTTTGAAAATATCATTACACAAAGAAATTTGCATGTTACACCTGATCTTCAAATTTAATTGGTAGATCATTTGGGTGCGATATACAAGTGCAACACAGGGGTGCGAAGCCTAGGAAACACCTTTAAATAAAACTGAAATCTGAATTTAAATAAAACTACAATTTGAATCAACCTGAATTTAAGGGTAGAGTGAATATAGATCATTTTTCATATGATTTACATTGTACAAAAAACTTTATATAGTGCAAAAAGCCTATACTCAACATGTTTCAATTTTTAAATCACTATAATTTTTTGTGACAAGAGGTTTTTTTAAAAAACTGACCAGTAACTTTGTAGAGTAATATTAGTTCTATAAATTTGCCAAATATTTTTTTGAAAAACCTTCTCTATAAAAAGTTGATACATTTTAAAGATTACTATAGTTTTATATATTATTACTATGTATTTCAATTTTAACTAATTTTAAAGTGCTATAACTTTTTATAAGGGCAACATTTTAAAAACCTGACTAGTAACTTTGTTCATTATAATAAGCTCTACAAATTTGCCAAATATCTTTTAAAAATATTGTCTCTACAAAAGTTGATGCATTTTAAAGTTATACTATTTTATTGTTTAGTATAGGCTTCTTGCACCATATACAGTGTGAACAGTGTAAGATATCCACCTTTTATTTATTATTAAATGGTGCCAAATTTAGATAAGATCACTATAAAACATCAACTTTTTACTAAAATGTGCCAAATTTAGAATAATGTAACACAAAAATAAATAATTTTTATTGGTTTATACATGTTTATGCATGTAAATCAGTGCTAAATTTTTGATTTATATACAAAATAACAAAGTTTAAACTGTTATAATACTGTTGAAAATAAAATAAAAGAAAACTCTTTTACAAAAATATAGTTTGGGTTATAAACTAAAATTTGTAAGAGAATTTTTTGATTTAATAATTTTTTGTCAAGTTATACTATTTTTAAAACAACTAATAAAATTGGATATCTTAAGCCGTCCTCTACTGTAGTACTATAAAAATATACCCCTAATTAGTGTATAAAATTCATGTGCACAATTTTTGAAATTGAATATGCACTATTGTGCACAAAAATTTTTTTAATTTACATATAGTCTGTGCATAATTTTTTGTACAAATTTTTTAAATATGCACATGTGCACAAAGAATTTTTTCAGATTTTATACACTTTCCCAAATAAAACTTTTTAAACTCATGCCCAATTTTTACCAAAATGTGACAATTCATAGGATAAGAGTTTGTCTTTATACTGTATATTCCTGAAAATAAGCTCCTTTTTTGGCCAAAAATTACATGAGAAAACATAGAGTAGCTTATTTTCAAATTGTTGAATTTTTTGAAAAATTGAAAAATGTACTAATAAAAAGTTGCCCAAATGATATGAAATTTTTATTGTAAGTGTATTTTAATGTTCTAAACAAGTTAACTTAATCGTACTTTTGAGGTTTACTTAGTAAAATTTGAACTTTTATATGTATAAACTGCTAATATGTTTTTTGAGATTTTTGAAAAAAAATCAGAGAGGCAGCTTATTTTCAGAGTAGCTTATTTTTAGAAATATACAGTAGTCGTGATTCTGTATTTAAAAAATTACTTTTATATATTATAAAAATTTTTTAAATGGACCCAAATCCCTTAGATTATACAAAAAAAAGATGTTCTATCTGTTTCTAGAACAAATAAATATCCAATCCGATTCAAATAGAATCTTATAACACTTATAGTAAAAGAAACTAGTCTCAAGACATGCATACTATATTCCAAATATCTTTTTAGAGATTTGAGAACCTGATGTTCATATCTTGATAATTTTATATAAATATAAGCACAATCTAAATTATACAGCCACACTAGCATTTTAACAGAATTACATGCTAACAACTTGAAAATATCTTCAAAAATACTATATACAGTCAGACCCCCTAAGTGCATATTCCAAGTGCACAGTATATGAAAAACCACCCTAGTATGCATACCTCTGCTTAGTTCCAACTCATATAACAATTATAAAATTTAACCTTCCTAAGTGCACACCTCCTTTAAGTGCACATTTTGCATTTTTTTTTTTACTATGGTCCTGAGGAGTGTGACTTAGAGGAGTCTGACTGTATATATAATAAAAACAATTGTTGAGAATATTTATCCTTCCTATTTTGTCATAATACTTAACCTAACAATTATTAATTTTAATCTATCCTTCCCAAGTAGCAACTAGAGGATAAATATAATATTAAGACTAGGCAGCACTGACAAATTCAAATGGATAAGTATAAATATATAAAGTCTTTACCAATATTTATATTATTTTTTTTAAAATTGAACAAACTCTTTTCAACAATTACCTGTACCAAATTTTTTAAGAAGGTGATCTATGAAAACTGCACTTTTAATATATAAAATAAAAAACTAACTCTACTAAATAGTAGCTGGAACTTGAGGCTTCTATTGTAAAACTAAAAATACCACAAAAAGAAGGAACCTGAAATATCTTTGGATGAACTTGATAGTTTTTCTAGTTTGTTTTTTTTAGTGCTATCAAGCAAAAAAGTAGTAGGCTTAAACAGTAGAGTTTAGTTTTAAAATGTGTTATTAAATACAGTAAAACTCCTACAAACTCATTTATATTTGTTATTTTTTTTCTTTCTTCTTTTGTCTCATTGGATTTTTTTAAAATTTTTGCCAAAAATTAGGAATTTTGACTTATTCCTCCAAAAGATTAGCAGTGTTTACTTTTTTCAATTTGGAAATATATTCCTGAATCAGGAAATAAACAATGAATGATGTGTTGGAATCTGAGAGAGCCTGTAAAAAATTTTTTAACTTTTTTTTTAGTTTTTAGACATAGTAATTTTTTTATATATATATAACATTTTGATAAATTTATTTTATATAATATTATATAATTTTTATTGTATTATGCAGACTTATTAGCACCTTTATATTTTATTTTTCTTTGCTTTGTTTTTAATTTTTTTATTTCTTTTATTTTTTAGTTGGTTTATTAGTTTTGTTTTTGGTCTTTTATTTAGTTAATATTGTTTGTTTTTTCTTTAATCTTTTTTCTTTTTTATTCTTTGTTATAAAAAGCTTAGAGAAGTTTTTAGAAGCATAAAAAACTATGTATAGATATTATAGACAAATATTAGTACAGTAACCAAATATTGTCATTTATTTGTAGCTGTTATTTGTTACAATCAGTGTTGGAAATCTCAGACTCAAACACTGTTCTCATGAGAACAGTATAATAGTTACAAGTGTTCTCAAACAATTGTTATTGTTCTCACTTATACTCACTAAAAAAAAAAAAAAAAAAAAAATAGTAGAATACTACAAATATGAAGTATAACAACAAGTAAGTAGTTATTATAGCAAATTTAAACCTCAACATAAAATTAAATAAGGATTTTTATCAGTTTTTGGTTTAATATAAAATTATATAACTAATTATTATATATTTACGAGAACAGCATTATTATTTTACTGTTCTCAAAAAATTTTTTAATAGTGAACAGTAAAAAATTTATACTGTTCACAAATTTATAGTAGTGTTCTCATGAGAACTCTGAGAACACTAATTTCCAACACTAGTTACAATTAGGATATAATTATATAGTCTCTATATGATTTCTAATAAAGTTTTTCTGTTCATTTTTTATTCCAAATATTATTAATTTTATATTTCAATATATAGGCTAATAGTTCAAATAAAAATATATTTCTATTTCTAAAATATTTTGAATTTTAATAAGTATTCTAAAAAAATACAGTAATTCTAAATTCTGAAATTAAGATAAAAGACTGATATAAATTCAATATAAATCTAATATTTTGATAAATCTAATATAAGCTCCAATATTATATTTAGAATTCCCAGAAGCAAATTTAGGCTAAAAACTATTTCACTAATATAGTTGTTTTCCTCTATAATCACTTCCTATATAATCACAACTCCTATACAGTTACATTAAATTTTGAGACAATTTATTAATAAACTTATAAAAAAAGACTTCTATATAATCACACTCTTTTATAATCACCAATTTTCTTAATACAAACTGCATGATTATAGAAGAGGAAAACTGTATATAAACTAAAGTTAGCACAATATTTTCAGATTAATAAATATTATATTATAAAAGAAATTAAATTTAATATACTAAGTACAATGAATTTGTTTCTAAAGACCTTCATTATTAGCTAAAAATAATCTTTTTAGAATAGTTTAAAATCTTGAATATAATAATATTAGATAGTTTATCTAATTACTATAATAAATTTTCTATATACTGATTTTATTCAATTAAGTTATAAAAATATATAACAAATTTTTCAATTTTTAGTGTTATTTAGTTTGCCAAATGGAAATATATTTAGTTATATACTTGAATATATAAACTTTAATTCTGATTCTTTAAACTTAATACACATATTACTAGAATTAATAAATAGGTAGCAATTGGCTAAAATTTAGTTCAGAGTTAAGTTACTTATTTTTTTAAGATAATATTTACTTTATTTTATACTTTGCTAGATTGTTTCTTCATTTGATACTAACAACCTTACTTTATTTTAATATGCTCCTCACTCTGATACTAACTTTTTATACTCTCACTTTGATATATTCTTTGTTTAATACGACTTTCACTTTAGTACTACATATACTCAATATAATGTATATATTTTATTTGTTATTAAGAAAAAGAATCAACTTATAAACAAATTCTTCTTTTTTATACTTTAACTCTATTATACTATAATTACTAAAGCAATTACTATTTGTATACTAGTGTATAAACACGAATACTGGTACATATAATGACTTACAATTTTGTTTATAAAACTACTTTTGGGCTCTAACAAAAAAAATTTCTTGCAAAATTTTATTATAAACTATAATTTCTTCCAATCCCAAAGCTGACCATAACCTAACCTTAAATTTGGTTTAAATTTTGGTTTATAATTTATATATTATGCAAATTTGCAAATCAATTAATTAGTACTTGTATATATACAGTCTTCTCTCTCTAATCTGAACCTTTCTAAACTGGACACTATTAAGGGTAGGGTGAACGTAGATCAATTTTATATGATCTACATGGTACTATAAGATTTTATATAGAAATTAAACACATGCCCCTGATAAAACTTTTTAGAAATGTGACCAATTTTAACAAAAATTTGGTATCACGTAAAATAAGCCCTTATTTTCATAATCGTGAAATTCTAGAACTCATAATATTTGAAAAAATCCACCTTCATATATTGATAAAAAACTTAAATAGGCCTAAATTTACTTAGATAGCACAAAAAATTGCTAATTCTGATTGGTCAGATCACGTTGTTTACAATCCTAATTGGTCAATCACATGATTTAATATGATTACAACATGATTACTATTAGAAATGATCTATGTTCACCCTACTCTTAAACTCTCTCTAAACTGAACAAAATCTTCTAGAGCATTAGTAAATTTTATTATAAAGTTCGTTAAGCTATATATAACTTTTTGAAAACTAAACTTTTTCAAATTTTTATATAGTAAAAAAAGCAGTTCTGGTAGTTCGGATTAGAAAGAGTTGACTGTATATAGTGTTAGACCTGTAAAAACGTATGAAACGTATAACGACGATAACTCTTGACCCCGTGATCCGATTTTAACGAAACTACCACTATCGTGACCGCCTCGATGAGACCTTTCGAATGGTACCAAAATCATCTCGATTGGACCGTTCTAGCTCATCCTAGTCAAAACTGAATGATTGGTCTTTACAAAACGTCCTACTGCGCCAAATCTTATTGGTCGATCAATACTGCGCCACCCGTGACACTGAAATATCGGACATTTCGAGTAATCCTAGACATTTCAGTTAATCACAGATATGTCTGACATTTTAGACATATTGGACATTTTGGACATAACAGTTTTGACAGATATAATTAACATATCTAATATAGCTGATATTTAGGATATATGTGTTATATTTATTATATTCATTATATTTATTATATTTAGTATTAGCATATATCAAATCTATCGATTATATAGATTTCTTTATTTCTTATTGTATTTATTTATATTGGACAAACATGTATAAATACTCAAGGTTTTCCTTTGCTAAAAAGCAGAGTGAATAATCTCTGGTTTATTGAATAAAGAATAAGTGAAGTAGTGTGTCTTCACTGAAATACAATTAATACAATTCTTAGTATCCTCATATACTATTAATTGTGGCCTCTTTCGTAATTGCAAATCCCCCAAGCCTCTTTACAAAATACTGCCCAAATAACAGTATCCCTTCCGACTCTTGCATACCACAGTAATTAGTGTGAATTGCATAAAGTGCCTCCCTGCATTAGTCGCTCTGTCTCTAGCATTTCTCTAAAGAGGTAGAAATCTAGGTTGACAATAGTGTATAAATAGTTTTTCCAATTACTAATATGGTAACTAAAATTCTGTTTTTATAACTTTTGATTTAACCAATATATACTTGTAATAATGACAGAATATATAGGGCACAAATTATCGTAGATAATATATATATGTATATATGTTATACATATGCATAGAATATCTAAATTCTATTAATCAGATTTGATTTACATGTTTAATATAGTTTCAGATAATCTGAACAATTTTGAATTAAAATCATTTATTTGGGCAATTATGAAAAACCAGAAATATAGTGGCATCAATAGAAGCCAAGCAAATTAGTAAATCATAGTTTTTAAGATGGGCGAATCTATTTGTAACCATGGTTACAGTTCCAAGCCAATCAAATTGCTAGATTAGGTATGACAAAAAAATTCAAAAAATTACAAATCGCAATAACTTCAAATTGTGCCTATGAAACCAATATTTTTTTCTAGCTAAAAATGCTTCTTAAGGTGTTTTATTATATAATAAACCTTTTTTTAACTCTAAATCTAACCCTAACCCTAATCTGGTTACTGTCACCGCCAGTGACAAGCACATTTTTTCTTTTAAGATAATGTAATTTTTGTATTGTATATACAACAAATTCAAATATAAACAATAATTAATAATCTGAATCTACTTGGTCTTGATTGGCATCAATTGGGCTTAATTAGAAAATGTTATATAACATAAATATTTCAATAAAAAGCAAGCAAATTTATTAGACAAATTTGCTTGGTTTCTATTGATCTCTTATTAGAAATTTTAAGCTTTAGTTCTAAATTAATATAACAAATTACACTTGTAACTAAAAGTTAGAACCTATCAAATTGTTTTAGTTTACAAAAAACTAAAGTTGTCTACTAGGTGACGTTTTACTACAGATTAAAGATTTAAAAGTATTTGTCAAAAAACTCTCAGCTAAATAAATATAAGCAATACCTTTTTTGAAATAAATAATAAAAAAAATAAAGAAAAAGCAGAAAAAAATAATAATAAGGTTGTTTTATTTGTTCTGTATCTATTTAATTTGGTTCTTTATAAAAATTCTTTAGATCAGATATCTTTACTAATATAGAGAAAACCTCTAATGTATTTTAGAATATTCACAGTTAAGTTAGCATAGTTTTGAGATACAACTTATTCTTATTATAATGAATTTCCTGGGCTAAGAAAAAACTTTTACTATAGCTTATATTAAAAAAATACTATGTACTTTATAATATCGAATTGAGATTAGATATTCTGAAATTTAAAAATTATTTACTATAGCAGAAGTTCATATAATGAGACTGAGTTGTATTTTTGTTTTTATTTATTTTGGGCATTCTTGATGTATTACTTTGATTTTATTATAAAAAAAAACTTTTAGGTACTTTCAAGTAATAGCCTAAATATTGTGGTATTAGATTTTTATAAAATAATATTTTGTAAATCTTTGAAGGCAAGCAAAAGTAGCAGGTTTAGTTGTAAGGCTTTAAATCTTTTTTTCTAAATAATGGGCCATAATAAAGTTATTCTTGGGTATATAATAATTAAGGATAAATAAAGTAATAACAATTTTTATTAATATTTATATTTTATGTCAAAATTAAATTTTTATAGTTTTCAAATCAACTTATACTGTAATGAAATTCTAAACTGACTCAAATGGTTAGAGAATTCAAATTATATTTAAAAGCAGATTTAAAATTAACTTAAAATCTAGTAATTATCAGATTATTAAAACAGATGAAATTGAATTTTACATATTTTGTCCAGAATATTTTCATTTTATAATACAATTAAAAACTTACTAAATTTCTCAATAGCAAATTTTTTAATTAAAGTTATAAACCTTTTATTTTATTATATAATAGTAATATAGCTGTTCAAGAACTATCAAATAAAATTATTAGAACTACTTAAAATTATTAATATAATTTGCTACTAGTATAAAAAGTAAAATTGCTTTTAATAATCATATTTGCAAATTGCTAGAATAAATAACTGGAATATATTTTTGTGCCAATTAAAAATTTCGTTAATTCTTAATTTATATATGATTGAAGAATGACCTAGGTCATATTTAGATATCAAATTGATTGTATATAAAACTTAAGTTTATTAAAAAAAATTATCATTATAATCGTGAAGTTAAACTACTATCTTTTTGTTAATAAACAATAGTAAAACCTTCATATCAATAAGTCATATTAATATTAACAAAATAATAACTACAAGGATAGTTTTTATTTTGCTAAAAATTTCTTATTTTTTTTATAAACAAACCATTTTTTAATTTATTATATGACCTTTTAATATTAATTTATCAATAGTGATTTATTTAAAAAAAGGTGTAGTTTATTTAAAAAAAAGAATAAGGTTCATTAATTATTATATTTGTTAAATAATTTTTTAAAATATTTTCTTTGTCAGTGAATAAATTGTCTCAGAATAAAATGAAATATGGGCTTCTATTTAACCTTCTAAAACCTACTTATACTTATTAATATAAACTCTATTTAACCTTATTCTCTAATTCTAAAAAATTTTTATTTTTCAATACTTGTCAATTTTTTTTATATTATATATATTTTATTCTATTACAATAAATTATTAATTGACAAAAATTAAGAAGGAAAAGTATACCAAGTTGAAAGTTTAAAAAGAAATAAAGGATTAGCAGGAGGATAATTATTTTGCAATCTATACCATACTGCTCCAGTATTTTTTAAACTTTTTGTTAGATATCTTATTTAGATTCTAGATCTTTAATCATGATGTTACAGTGGAATATGCAGTTAACTAAATAAATCAAAACTATATATAGTACTATATAAAAATTAAATATTGGAGATTTTTTTTGAATTTATTGATTAGGAGAGTGATCAGAATAGTGATTGGGATTATTTATTGCTTTAAATATATATTTTAATAGTAAAGAATGACTTGGATATTTTGGATATCTAGAGCAAATTGATTTAATTTTTCAATTATTTTAGTATAATCTATTCTTAAACATGTTATAACAATATTATATTGAAAATTTTTTGATATTAATATTTAGATTTCAAGTTGAAACTTTACAAAAAATCTGTTTCATATTCTGAACTATTCAAAAAAGAGATGTTTTTGTTGCAGATAAAAATTTAATACAAGAATTTAAACTTTTTTAACTAAACTTTGTTATAAACATATTTAGAAATAGATTTATGCTAAAATAATTAAAAATAGTAAAAGCAATTTGTTCTAGACATCTAAAACTATTCATGTTATTCTTTATATTAAAATATATATATAAAGTAATAAATAATCTCAATTGCTATTTTGATCACTATTCTAATAACGAATTTTAAAAAATCACAAATTAATTTTTATATGATACTATATATAGTTTTGATTTACTTGTTGACTGCACACCCCAATGGACCAGGCATGCATATAATTATTGTATTGTTTTAGCCTATGCATGCACACTAGCCTAGAAATAAACCTCCTAAATTAGTTCTTGTATATATAACATTTAAAAACCAAGAGAAAACCTGTAATTTGCATTCTTAATGTATATCAATAAAAAAGCTTGATTCAATTTCTTATTGCATTAATATTTTTTTATACTATATAACATGAATACTGATATATATCCATTGTTTATTGTATATTCAAAAAAACACATAGTGAAATAAAAGATTTAAATTATGAGTTAAGCCAGTTACAAGATATTTATCAATCAAAGTATAATTCTGATAATAGTGAATCAAGTGATGATAAAACTAATTGTTAAAATTCTAGTAAAAATATATTATTAGATGATTTAGATGATAATTATTTTACTTTAAAACAAATTAAAGAATTTCAAAAACCTTTTTCCAATGCCCAATAAAATACTCTAAAAGAGTATAATATTAAGTAGCAACAATGTTTAGAAAAATATGATAATGATATATTTTTAACAAACCTTAAACAAAAAATTGTTGCAACAAAATTGCTTTCAAAAAAAATTAATCCACAAACAGCCTTGATAGATTTTGTGAAATTAAAGCAATGTTACAATCAGAAATGAATTTATGTTTTTTTGGAAATGATTAATAGAAGTATTAAAGGAGCTAAATCTATAACAAAAGTACAAAATCATATTCAGCAACAAATTATAATTTTTAAGAGTTTCAACTTGTTAACTAGCTGGTTAATAATTCATAAAATAGGTAAAACAAAGTCAAAAGCTTTATATACATACTATCAAAATCATGGGCTTAAACCAAAGGTTTATGCATTACTGGTCAAGTTAGTAATCATACAATTTCTTTTACAACTACTTTGCATGTACTAAAATTTATGACAAATTTTGCCAATCAACATGAACTACTTTCACCAGGTAAGATACATTATAATTAAAAGATATAAAAATAGTAAAGTTAATAACAAAAAATTGTCAAAAAGTTAATATAGTTTTTTATAATATTGGAATGTAGCTAACTTATAATTAAAGTTTTTTTTAACTAAGTAAACTTTTTAAAAAAAATTAGACTACAAGATATTTTTTTATAGCTATATAATTTTTATATATTATTGATATTCCAATATAAAATATATGAAATAGTATATAATTCTCTGCTAATTATTATGAAATTTATATCTTTTAATTGCAATCTACTAATTAATTAGTTTACTGAAACTTAAATATCTTAATATTTAATAATAATACAGTCAGACCTTCCTATAGTCATACCCCATATAGTCACACCTCTATTTAAGCACCCGATTTTGTGCAATGGACTTAAACATAGTAAAAAAACCTCATTATAGTCACAAATCGCTTATAATTACTATCGCCTTGAAAATTTGATTTTTTAACAATTTTATTAATAAAAAACCTTCATTATAGTCACCAATTTTTAACTAAATACAGATTATAAAATCTGATTGGCCAATTTTCATATTCATGTATATTTAAAATTATCTATTAAAGTTTCTTAAAGGTTTGATAGCAAATAACTTTTGATCCAATGATCCAATTTAGATAAACAACTACCAAAATGTTTGTCTCAATGAGACGATTCTAATGAGCCCAAAATCGTTAAAATCGAATCACACGCTCCTGAGATCATTAAGGATTTGTATCATTTTATATATTTAAGAATTGATTAAATTTAAATATTTGAGTGAAAAATCCTTATTTGATGATCTGGATAAGATCAGCAATATTGCATATTGGAACAATAGTAAATTTTGGGGATAAGTACAATATAAATTTTTATTGTATGCTGGAATCTAACGTCAGTCCAATGAAAAGTATTTTTTTATTAAGTTAACAGCTCATGTCAATTAATTGAAAGTTGTAGAGTCACTAATGTGCATCTAATGGTGGTTAGATCATTCAAATCGGCCTAGTATACGCTGAGATATTACTAAAAAACGATTGACCGACTATATTAAATTTTTAGTTTGTTTACATGGAATTTTATATAGTTGGCCAATCATTTTTTAGCAATATCTCAGCTTACACTGGGCCGATTTGAATGATCTAACCACTATTAGATGCGTCTTAGTGAGCTCTGCAACTTTTAATTAATTGATATGAGCTATTAACTTAATAAAAAAATAGTTTTCATTGGACCGACATCAGATTCCAGTATATAATAAAAATCATAGTAATTTGCCCCAAATTTTAAAATAATATTCTGCAGATCTTATCCAGATCAGTAATTAATAATCTTAGCATTTGTAATTAAATTTGGATGATTTTGGACTCTTTAGAATCATCTCATTGAGTCAAACACTCTGGTAGTTGTTTTATTCAAATTGGGCCACTGGATTAAATTTTTTAGTAGTATTTCAAATTTGCACAAATATATTACTTATTGGCCTTTGATCACATGACCATAATGAGGTATTTCATTTATAGTCACACCTCTTTACAATCACCAAAATAGGGTGCGAGGACTTGGTAATTATAGAGAGGGATAACTATATAATTATTATTTAGTTATGACATATTAAAAAAATTAAGTTTCTGTATAGTAATATTTATAGAAGGTATAATAATTATTAACAATTAAATATCAGGTTGCAGCTTTAGAGATAATACTAGAAAAATAATTTTTTTACTAGCTTGCGAAAGTAAAATATTCTTTGTATCAAATTTATGATGATGTTAAAAACAGTAGTGATTATCTGTTATAAAATTAGTATATCTAGTTTTTAAAGAATTTGGAAAAAGTATCTTCCAGGAATAAAATTTTTAACAGCATAAAGTAATTTGTGTATACTATGTAAATCTATGCAATTCGGTACTAAATATTGGCCTCATATAAAAACAGAACAAAAATTACAAGAATGCAAAATTATTTGATTTGGGCTTAATTAGAACATGAAAATTACAAGTAAAATTATTATTACTATTAATTTATATTAATATTGCAATGTATTTGTATAATTTGATTATTGAATAATATTATTATAGTTACTATTTAAATAATTATAACTATTAGTTCACAGATAGTTATATTTAAAGAGTCTTAAAGTTCCAAACTAGTTAGTGTTTAAATGATAAATATATATTATTTACTATTATTACAATAAGAATTGCAAAAAAAAAAAAATTAAATAAATATATAAAATACTCAAATTAAACAAATATACTATAACAATTATAACTACTATAAATGGCCAAATACAAGACCCAGGTCTGTTACATTTCACCAATTTTAAAACCTATAATAGACCCAGATATAGTATGCAGCTAAGAGCTTATATCATGTAGTGTAAAAATTTGAGAAACACATACACTTTGCACTTATAATATACAATTTAGATTTTAAAAAAAAGTCACATTTAATTAAAGAATATTCTGCAATCTGCACCCAGGTATAGTACATAGTGGGTCTACTATCAAGGGGATCTTTTATCTGGCCATTTACGGTAATTAAAATACAATTTATTTTAATTATGGAAATTGTATTGCAAACTCTAAGTTATTATTACACTCTATATCAAATTGGACTAGTTTACCTCAACCTGGAATTCCAAACACAAAAAATATTAAATACTATATATCATGGAATTATGCAGAAGCTGTTTATATTCCATACTTATTTCAGCAAAAAGAAGCAACTTATTTTAAATCCTTTTATAAAATTAAGGTGGTTGGCATATGTAAAGAAGTAGTTCTATATCAAGTAATTAAAATTAAAATTATTACTATTTGCAAAATAATATATCTTTGATCAATTTTACAGATTGCAGCTTATATATACAATTATTTAATTGTTGTGTAATTTATAATTGTACAAATGTATAAGTTATTTTTAAAAATATAGTATTATTTTGAAATTATAATAATATGGAAGATGTTAATAAAACCAGACAAATCATTTTTAATAATTTTTTTTAAACTTTAGATTAAAATATATTAACAACTATTAAACCAATCTTGATAAAAAATATTTATTTTAATTCTGTAACTATATAGAATTAATATAAAAAAAATTTATCAAAATTGGTTTAATAGTTGTTAAGATATTTTAATCTAAAGTTTACTTAGAAACAATTTGTTTGTATTGATGCCCTTCAATATTTATAATTTATTGTCTGGCCTAGTGAATTGACCCGTCTAAAAAATCTTTACCCGGGTCACCCAACGAGTGGACAATGTGCCACCTGGGTGGAAACGGGTCAGTCCAAAAAAAGACACTACCCGGGTCACCCGACAGGTGACCCGACAGGTGACCCATCGGGTCACCTGGGTAAATTAAAAAAAATCTCAGGTGGTTGATATGATTAGTGATTTGACCCAGGTGGGTTAACTATGGTAGTAGAATTAATTTTACAAATTAATACAGTTATGGCATTGCTGTATTTTTTGCTGAATTGCTGTGAGCCATAAAGCCGTAAAGCCGTAATGCCGTAAAGCCATAATGCCATAAAGCCATAATGCGGTAAAGTTGTAATCCTATTAATCTGTAATGCCGTAATGCCATAATGCCATAATGCTGTAATGCAGAAATACTATCTGCTATAATACTGTTTATTAAAATCTGTACTGCATTATGGTTTTCTTTAAATAATTTACTATTAAATATTTTTCGAATTTGATTCTGTCGACTTCACAAATTTGAATTAATTTGTATCGAGTCTCTGCCCGTGGGTGACCCGTGGGTTGACACATGGGTCACCCGTGGGTCAACCAATGGGTCACCCGCGGGTTGACCCACCCGTTCTCACCTAGGCTGTTACAACTTGACCCGGGTCACCCACCCACCCGCGGGTGACCCAGGTGACACCCACCTGGGTCAAAACACTAGTCTGGCCATGTTACATACTATTATATCAAAATATTAATTATATGTATTTAAATTTTTATTAAATAGAGCCAATTATAATATTGGCTTTATTTAATAAAAATTTTTATACTCAATTATAAATAGTAACAACAATATAGTAGTACAATAATTTGTTTGTATTGGACTTTAATTAAAAAAATCACATTGCAATTATACAATCAAGTAATTGTATATAAGTTGTGTTCTATAAAAATTGATTAAAAGTTTTATTATTTTAAAAACAATAAATTAAATTCTTTTAAATTTTTGTTAATTTGTTTAAAATTTACAAATAAATTATCTTATTCCTGAAAGTGAAAGTGTTGGAAAAGGTGCTAATACAGTCATATAACTATTTTATTTTGTATAGTTTAGAGGAAAAAAGTGTTGTAATACATGCTAATAATTGTGTTAAACAAAATAAGAATAATTCAATGATTAAAATATTTAATATGGAAAATAATAAATGTTTTTATAATAAGATAACTTATGTTTTATGGTTACAAACCATACAAAATTTGGATCAGATAGGTTTTTTGGTCTTTTTAAACTCAAGCCTTGAAACTCTGAAGTGGATAATTTAGAAGATTTAATTAATATGGTTCAAAAATTTACAGTTAGAAAATACAATCAGGTAACAACTGTCTATGATGCTAAAGAAAAAAAAGAATAAATTTTTATAAATAGTCAAAATTTTTAGATCAATTTTCTTCATCTGTTCCAGAAATTCTTAAGCAACACCAATTAATTATATCACATAAAAATATTGTAAAAGTAATAATTCAAATATCAACAGATACAATACCAAAAGAAATTACTATTGCACATGTTAGTTTAATTATATAGATATTTCAGGGTCCTGTCTACACAAATGCAAATTTGGCTATAACAGGTGCAATTGAGAATAAATAGTCTAGTTCAGTACAAAACATCATTATTGTTATATACAAAAAGCTTTAAAAAACATATTCTTTCCAAGTTTGGTAAAAAAAAAAGTTAAGCTTTTTTTAGGCTTTTGCCAAATATGCAATAGTACTACAGAAATTATTTTTGAAAAAAGTAAAAACAAATCTTAGATTTTTACTCTGAAGTATAATACTACTTAGAATACCAGCTTTATTTTACTAAAAAGCATAAGTTCTTGCATTTAATTAGTAATTCACAAGAGATGAAAAGAATTACTATAGTAATACTATATATACATGTGGGGATATTTTTTTTTTTTAGAATTCAGCAGTCATGCCGCAACTTTATTTATACACATTTTGTAACACCGATACATCATGTGTTATGTCTACTCTATGGTGACTATTATATTAAAGTGCGACCCACCCAGGTGTTATCAAAGGATCCTTAAATGTGACCTGCTATAACAAACTTTTTCTCATCATAACCCTTTATCTAGGTAGACTTAGAGTGTCTAAATTACTGATTGGGGTTTTCCACCTATCATAACCGCCTACTTCTTAACCCTCTACTTCTAACTTCTTGAGTAGCAGAATTCTACTAGAATAAAAAAGACAACTAAAGAAAATAAAAGGAAATAACAAAAAAGAGGGAAAGCTAAAAAACCTAAATGAAGACCAAAAGAGTACAAAGTAAAAATGAAAAGACAAAAGAGGAAGGCAAGAAGTAAATGGCTATGATAGCACTATTTATGCCTATGCCTAGTGATAAAAATTATATAATACTGCGCGAGGAATCGGCTTGCCAAAGTATTATGTACATAAAAGAAAAATAAAAGAACATTCTAGAGTTTATTTTCTGCAGATCTGCTAACTCTATTGTGCCATGTCTCATTACGCGTCTGTTCCTGTTTATCCACCTGCATGCTTTCTTCCCGATTAGGATAGGAACAACAATGCTAATCTTTTGGAGGGGGTACGCCGAATATCCCACTTTCCATCCAAAATTCCAGAAAAAAAGACTTCAAGTGAGAATATGATAGAGGGTATATAGTCAAATATGTTCTTGTAGCCAAAACCTTTAGAGAGTGTGTTGAAAAACTCATTTTTTTAGTTCACTACCTAGCCAAACTATAAAAACCTTTGTCGATGGAAGAAAACTTCCACCAGAATTTCTTGTACCAAGGGCACCCACTGTTAGTTATCTTGCACAACTGACGCTTCTGGCTTGCTTGCCGAATATATAAAGGAGTCCCAAGGAAAACAGGAAAGAGTTGACCTTTATAAAAACTAGTATTATAGCTGCTTCGTCTTTTACTAAAAAAAAATTTTTGTTTTTCTTTTGCTTAAAATTTTGGACAAGTGATCGACAGAAAGAGTGTGATTGTATACATGTGGGGATATTAAATATAATAAAAACAATTAATACCTATAATCTTGAGCTGGAATTAAAATTTCTCAATTCCTATCAAGTTAACATCTTTTGTATTGCTAACCAAACTGTAGAGACAAGTTTTTTCTTTTTAATAGTGGTAAAATCATCAAAATTGGCCTAATATATCAAGAGATATTTTTATTTTTGTTTTTATGATCATATGAAATTTCTTTGCAAATCTGCAAAGAAATTTCATATAGCCACAAAGACAAAAATAAGAATACCTCTTGATATATTGGGCCAATTTTGATGATTTTACCACTATTAGAAAAAGAAAACTTGTCTTTACAGTTTGGTTAGCAATACAAAAGATATCGGCTTAACAGGAATTGTAAAATTTTAATTCTGGCTCCAGATTATATATATTAATTGTTTTTATTATTTAATATTCCCATTTCTATATATAGAAATTCTGTACATCTCTCGTAAATTACGAATTAAGCATTATTTTATTCTTTACACTATACTTATTTATGTGTTTTAAAATATTAATTGACTTAACTACTTTGTAGTATCAATTTCTATTTTTTTGTGGATAATAAATTTATAAATACTTATAATTATATGTTGGTGTTCAATAATAAATTCTTATAAATTGTACAAATTATTATCAATATAAAGATTTTTAAAATACAATTATATTTTATAATAGTGTTAAAAGTTGTACATACATATGCATATATGTATAAAAAAATTTATATAAAAAATTATCATGTTTTTATAATTTTTTATGCATAATAGTAAAACTGAAATTAATTGTTAAAATCTGGAATCAAATTTCTTTATTTATTACAATAGGTACAATTTACTATAGGTGTAATCTACTATAGATGCATTTTAGTAAAAGTGAAAAATAAAATTAAATTAAATTAAAAAGGTAAAAAAAATATTCTTTTATATTCAAATATGAATAGTGAGACTATAAATAGGGCTTATGTTCTATAAATATAAAAGAATCTATATAAAAAAATAAAAAAATAAAATGTTTGTTAATTCAAATTATTAAATCCAAAAATCAGAGTCTTTATTCAAATTTAATTCAAAAAAAAATTTTTAAAAAAAATTATAGCATTGTTAAAAAAAGATTTTCAAAATTAAATAGATTTTTATAATTTTTTTTGTTTAAAAATTGAATATAAAGTTGTAAGAATTTAATAAAGAATATTTTATTTTAAAAGTTTCTTTTGTTTTTTTTGTTTTCATAAATAATAGGCTTTGGAATTAAAGAAATAATATTTTATTTTAAAGGAAAATAGTTTATAATTAAAAAAAAAAATTTAATAAAATTTATAAATAAAAAAAAAGTAAAAAAAAGTAAAAAAAAATAAATAAATAAAATTTACAAAAGAGAATAAAAACATAATAAATACAAGAAGTTGAGGTCCTGTCATCATCACCAAAACTGTAATATAGTAACCCTTGGCCAAAGAATAACTATATTCCTTGACTTAACATAAAGAATATATTCAAAAAAATAAAAATAAATATAGAAATACTTAAGAAAAATGGAAGATTATTACTAAGAAAACTTTATAAAAAAAGCCTTTATTGTATAAAATTTGTAGAGAATAAAGAGTTATTTATTTATTTTAGTAAAAAAGATAAGAAAATTTTGTATAGGGTTTGTTATTCTGCCTTGGTAAAAAAAGCAGTATTTTATATATTTTTTAGTATATAAAAAAGAAACTATTACAAAAAACTAATAATAGTAAAGGAACTACAAAAAGAACTATTAAAGGAACTACAAAAAAGAACCACAAAAGGAACCCATAAAGGAACTACAAAAGGAACCAACAAAGAAACTAAAAAAGGAATCTATAAAAAAACTAATAAAGGAACTTTTGTTATTTACTAACTATTGGTTCAAAATGAAAAAGTCTACTAATAAAGCTAATACTAAGGAATTAATTGGTCTACTTAAATTTGTACTACACTTAGTAGTTATACAAAGTTTTTTAAAAATAATACTATACTACTAGAGCTACTAGTAAAATAAATTATTATAGTTCATACTACTTTTTATTATACAAAGCTTTTTCTAATAAAATATATAATAAATTTAAAAATATGCTAAAAATATGCTAATATAACAGCTAAACTATTTTCAGGTTATAAAAAATTAGAATTTATTAAATATAGTATCAACTATTGTAACAGGCAATGATGCAAATATAGTAAAAAGTATTAAATATTAAGTATACAGTTTTTATTACTAATTAAACTTACTAGTTGAACAATAGCCTTGTATTGTTCACATATTACAGCTTTTAGTCTTACAAGAATTAAAACAATACAATCAAGTACATCATCAAGTAAAGTGTTTGCAGACTTTTTTTTGCTTAAACAGGCTCAAAGACTTTAAGAAGCTCAAAAAAATTCAGAAAAATCACTAGAAAATAGTTATCATAATCTACTTAATATTTTAACTCATATCAAAACTAGATAGAACTCTGTGTATTATGTATAGAAATAAGTTTTGAAATTATATAATTTAATGTGATCTATTTCTACTATACTATTAAGTAAAGAGTAGAGTCTAATCAAAATTCTTTCTAAATTTAAAATGGAAATCAGATTACTTGAATCAAGTAAACTAGTAAATTCATTATTCAATAAGAAAAAGAGTAATAAAGCAAAGCTTAATTTTGTTATTTGCTTTATCAATATCTGATCAAAATTCAAAAAACTGATTTTATTATGAATTATATACCTCTTTAAGAATCTGTACATGATCAACTTGCTTTATTTAATATTATCAATTTTGCATTAAATATAGTATTCAGAGAATAATATCTGTCAATGTACTCTATTTGCATTTTCTACTCATTTTTGATTAATATTTAAAAATGCTCAGGGTATGTTATATTTAATTCGTGCTTTTCTAATTTATTATTCTTTGTTAAGACAATACTAGAGTACTAGATTTTCACGCCTTATTTTAGAACTATGAATAGATCTCTAATCAAAAATTCACAACTGATATCAAATTTCAATAATATACTTATCAATATTTATCTACTATTGATGTGTAATATACTAGAATTTTTTTTAAATGTAATTCTCAGATTTAGTTAAAATTAAATATGCAAGAAAATAAAAAAATTGAGATTTCTTATCTTGCAAATAAACTATTTATGTAATTTCAAACATGATATCTTTCTTTTGTTTACATCTAAATGCTCAGGGTATGTTATATTTGATTCGTGCTTTTTCTGATTTGTTATTCTTCCTTAAGAGAGTAGTGAATTCTTCATAGAAATACAATAGATTTCTGATTGACAATTCGCAACTGATATCAAATTTCGATAACATGCTTGAATAAAGTTTTTAAATTTAGTTAAGATCAAACATGCAAAAAAATAAAAAAACGAAATCCCTTATATTGCAAAATAAGCTATTTTTAAATTATAACATAATATCTTTCTTTTTTTACATCTTATTAAAGTATATATGAAACAAAAGTTTCTCATAATAAGCCACTTTTATTAAATAATATTTACAATGCATCATATCATTTTTAAAACCTATAAAAAGAACTGAAAATTACCAACTTTCTTTGAATTCGTTTACCTACAATTCTATTGTTCACTCTAATTCCAATACAACTATAATACTGATTTAATAAAAACTTATCTGTTCGAAAAAATTTCCTCAATATTTATTGCTTTTTGCTTCGTTAAAACGATTAGCGACAATGATAAATTTATAACTGGAAATGCTTTATATCGCATCAATGATGATGAAAACGAATATAGAGAAATTACTTTTAAAGAATCTTTGATAGCTAACTTTGAAAAAAATTCGATTTTGCATATGATTGGAAGATATGTCTTCCATGAAAATATTGAATATGTATATTTTTTTGCTTTAAATTAAGTATTTAAACAAAATATATAATTGCTCAAAAAATTTAACTATTTTTTTTTAAGGTATCTCTTTTCCAAACTGTTCCAATTTTTGCACAATCTGACTTGCTTTGTACACCAGAGGACCTTCCTTATGCTTTTCTCTTATTGATCTACTCGGCGCCTGCTATAACTAATTCAAACAAATCTAACAATAATATAGGACGACAGAGTTTTATACTATCAAAGAAACTGTATAATACAGTAACCAGTCAAAAAGGCATAGACTCTAATGTAATTGTGTCTTATGCAGATGCAAATGGCTGTTACGATTCACTTAGAGATAGTCTTAAAAAGACTGTCTTATCCGTAATTGGAAGAATTAAACTTAGTCCTTAGAGTAAAATTCCTTATATAATTTTCTCGGAAATTGAATAGAATTATGCAAGCAATGAACTACAACCATCTAACTCTTCTTTAAATGGAAATCAAAATTGTGCAAAGAATTTAACAATCAATTGGATGTAATTGAGAAACAATATTCCAAGAAAAGAAGAAGACCAGGTCCCTTTGCTTCTGCATCTACTTCTTCAAATACCAACACTTTATCTGTTAACCTTACAAATTTCACTAATCAAATTAGAGGAAACAGACCTGCATCCAATCAGCCTTTATCTGATTATCCTACTTCCAATCCACCTTCTTCCCATCCTTTTACATTTACTATCTCCACATCCGATTTACCTTCTTCCAGTTGCACCTTTGAAAATTCAACTACTACAAATTAAACTAGATTATCAGTTAATTTCTCAATTTCTGAAGTTATTTCAAAAATTAAAAATGTTTTTATATATTATGCCAGTTTTATTAAATTTGCTTACCAATCATTTGCTACTCTGTAATATTTATAATTGTTTATTTCAACTAATAAAATATTGATATTATATATACACTTATCATATTAATCTAAAAATTAATTAACTTTTTAAATTAAATAAAGTCTATTAAATTGTTTATAATTAAAACTACTGATATTTATACTTATTTTTCAAAAATTGATATCATATATTATGCTAATTAATCTCATTGTATTAATTTAAAAATTAATTGACTTTTAAATTAAATTAAATCTATTAAATCATTAATAATTAAAACTGTCATAATATAAATATTTATACTTATCCTCCAGAGCTATAACTTTTACTCATTCTCTTTTTTTTTTAAATGCACGCTTATCATAGATATCTAAAATCTGCTTTATTGTACTTATTTCTTTATCATATAATTGTAATTTATCCTTTCTAATAAATATATTATTTAAACAAATATATTTTATTTACTCAAAAAATAAAAATTTTTTTTTTAACCTTTGACAGTTTCGTTAGTACCTTTATTAAATAGATAATTAATACATAATATAACTAAATTAATTATTTATATTTATTCTATTTATCTATCTTATAGCAGGTCCAGGACCCCGAACAATATATATAGAGGTTACATTGAAATTTTGGCTAAAAAGGATACTTTTTTTACAAAGATGTTATATTTAAAAAGTGGATATTGGTCAAAAGGTTACATTTAAAAGTGGATAAAAGCTTTTAATATTATATTATTAAAAGTGGATAAAATTAATAAGTTTTAAATAGGCTATATTTAAAATTTGGATAAAAAAAAATTTTTTTAAAAAAATCTTTTTTTGAAAAAAATTTTTTTTTAGAAAACTTTTTTTTTGAGAAAACTTTTTTTTGAAAAATTTTTTTTGAAAAAAATATATTTTACAAAAAATTTTTTTTAAAAAAATTTTTTTTTGAATTTTATTAAATATTAAAGCTTAAATGTAAAATATGGTTAATTAGCTCTGATAAAAAGTAGATAAAAATTTTAAAAAGTTTATATTAAAGCTAATGTAACCTCTATATGTATTGTTCGGGATCTTGCAGGTCCGGCATCACCTAGATACTTCGTGAGCACCTTGGTGCGACCTGTCATACTGCCTCACTGATGAGACCGACAACTTTGTTAGCCTTGTCACAGGCCAAACCAGAATGGATAACTTCCATTCTTTATAAAGTCCTCAATCATGGTTTCCTACCTCTTCTCGATATTCATTTCCTTACTTTCTCTAAAACTTGACTCTTCTGTCTAAACCGTTTCACTTCCCTTTGATGAGTCACATGATCTTTTCTGTCTATTTCCATTATCAGATTTCTTTTTCTTGTTCTGTTAGCTAATACCTTCCCCTTTTTCCCATATTGAAAGTATTTTACAATGCTCTGACCATATGAAATTGAAGAAACCATTTCTCCATATTGACAATTGGACCTAATGAATTGCTAAAAAATGAGAAAGCGCTGTGATAGGCTGCAGAAACAAAGATTTTTTTACTTAGGATGTAAACAAAGCTTCTAAAGCAGTTGTTCCACTTTTTTTTTGTTGCCATACATTCTCGTAGAGCTCCACTAACTTTTGCTATACACAGACCCTTTATATACCCTATACACATCTCGTTACATTTATTTCCTGTAGCTAGTAGTAGAATGTCTCTAAAATCATATAAACTTAATCGCTTCTTTATTTCTTCTGAAAGCTTCTGCTATACTGCTTCTGTTGCTACCACTTCAATATTATACCACATGAAACTGTATGCATCACACTCCACCAAGTGCTCTAATGTTTCTGGCACTTCTTCTGTACATGCAATACAGTTGGATGATATATAAATATCAGGTCTTCTTTTTTTTAACACCTCTAGCACTAGCAACTCGTTAAAAAACACCTTGTGCCAAAACGCTAACTTTTTGCTTTTTTTCAGAGTTGTGCACCTAATGCCTGTAAAACCTTCAGAGTTGACCAAAATAACCACCAATTATATTTTTCCTCACTTTCTTCTTGTTTGAAGCCTTGAACTACCTTCGATTCATACCAACTCGCGCTATTTTTGCTATCAAAAACTTTTCTTAAAAATGCTCTTGTTCCTAACTCAACTCTATAATGCTTCTATCGTAAAGGACATTTAATCCACTGATTGTATTCTGGTGTCCCTATACTTGTTCATCCTTCTGTTTCTTCTTTTGCTAGAGTGTCCGCCTTGTCATTTCACCTATCTTTGCTATGACTCTTTATCTTTTCTAACTGTAGCTCTATACCTTTTGTCTTTAATATATCTTTGATTTGATTAACCAATCAAAATACTTTTCTTTCGTCCATTTTTTCCCTTTGCGAAGTTCCAAATTTCTGCTCAGACCTGCTATTGCTCCTAAACTATCTGTTCTAATTACTACTTTTCTATTACTAGGCACTGTCAACAAAGCTAGCCAAATTGCTACCAATTCTGACTTGGTTGAAGATGATTATGCTTCTACTCTATACATGCCTTTTGCTAAGTATAAATTCCCTTCACTATCCACTTGAACCCAGCCAGCCCCATTTTATTTCCACTTTCTACAGACCTTAATGACCCATCTGTATTAAAAACTAATATATTACTATCTCGTTCTCTATTACTTTAGAGCTGCTGTTCAAGTGTTTTCTTCATCTTACATTCTATCTTTTGCTGCCTAATTATTTCTATATCGATATCTTCTATCATCACATCTCCTGCAATATGTTCTTTCTTTTTTGATATTGGCGTGCCATTTCTTCTAACATATCTGTTGGTATCAAACACACTCGCTTCCCTTCTTTTACTACTGGCCTTGGTAGGCATGATAAAATCCTAGACTTCGTTAACCATTTCACACTCTTAGAACTTCTATTTTCTTCTTGCTTTTCCAAATACTGAAAACTTTTACTAGAACTTTTTTTTAAAGAGTTTGTGTCTTCTACTATTCTCCAATTTTTTGTTAAAACTTTACACTTTCTTTTTTCTATAATTCTCTTTACTACTGGCTCGTTCTCTTTTCCTCTAAGCAAGATTCACTCTTTCTTTCTGTTATCACATGATACTTCTTTACTAGACATTCTTAATGTGTACATATTGTTTGCATTTCCTATCTATTCCTCTTTAACTGTTCTTTTACTTTCGTCTTGCAAGAGTTTATTTTCAACTAATGTAAACCATTTGGGCCTTTTCCCTCTTCGGACTCTATCTCTTGCTAACATAACTTTTTGCTACGTTACTATGTTTTTACCACTTTGGTCTAGCAACTGCTCTACAAAGAATATACTCATATCCTGTAATCTACTATCTTCCTATAACAGATTTCTGATCGGATATTTCCCTTTATATATACACCACCAATTTTTATCAAAACCAAAACTGACTTTTAACTCTCTAGCTTTGACCAACACTTGGCATGCTAGATTGCCTTTTCAAAACTGTTGAAGCTACTTGTCTTCCTCACTCTTCCACTCCATATCTACTAACCCCACATTAAGCAGACCCTGCTTTATTCTAATATGTGCTAGTTTCAACTCTATCCCATCATTGTTCAGCTGGTTTTGTAATGACGAGATTTGCTTAATACACAACTCCTGCTTCAACAATCAATCCTTTATGGGATATGATATAATTTCTAGCTGTTCTCTAGAGGTTGTACCCGAAATAAATTTCAAATTCCAGATAACCCGCCCGTTTACCAGATTATTACCGGGTCACAAACCAGATTGTTTTAAAAAATCCGGGTTACCCAGGTGACCCAGTTGACCTGGTTTGTTTAATTGGCTAATGCAAAATTGAGGTAGCTCTTAATGGTATGTAAATTTTTTAGAGGTTGTACCTGTTAAAAAATTTAAGCTCCGGGTTACTCACCTGTTTACAACATTATAAACTGGGTCATCTTAATAATCCGGGTAACCCGGTTTGTTTTGATTGGTTGATGCAAACTCATAAATTCTCTTATATGCATTTTTTTTAAAAAAAACTACGTATAATGATAATGGTAACTGATAAATTTATTTAATTGTTATGTATAAAATTTAATATATAAGTTTAACCGGCCTAAAAATCATTCGGCAAATTTTACAGGTGCCCCAAAAATCATGATAATAGCCATAACATAATCAGTTTATTCTCCAACGGCTAGAGGTCGTCAGAAAATATACTGGGTTTAAATAATAATATTTAAAATGACCTCACTCCCAATGGATATACATACTGTACATACGTTTGTACGTCACATTATCATGCTTATCCGGGTCACCCGGTTAACGATAGCTATGACCTGGTTGACAGGTGTTATGGGTTACCTGGGTAACGCTTATACGGGTACAAGCTCTACTGTTCTCACTATCCCTATTTGGTTTTTGACTAATTGAAGATATGGTTGCTGTATTTTTTGCATTGCCGTCTTGCTTAGATTTGATACTTGTAAAATATAACATAATTTTGGTATCAAATATATATTATTCATATAAATCAGTTGACTAATCATCATTTTTTTCCATCTTAAGGTTAAGGCTGTTTGTCTTATTATCTCCTTCGCTTTATCTTTAACTAGCTACTCTTTTAATCTTCTATTTAACCAGATTCCTAACATTCTAACAACTGTATTCTTTTTTGTTGGCTTGATAACTATCTTATTAATTCGAATATTTTCGCTTTCCTCTTTCTTTTTTTTATTCATTACAAAAGCTTGTATTGCTCTCATTTAGCTGTATGTCATTGATTACAAACAACTTATTTGCAATTGCTAAAATTGACTCCATTTCTTCTTTACACTTCTCTAACCACGTTGTATTATTAGCATATGCTATCGCAGCTTGTCTTACTCTTTCTACACACCATGTACCTCTTCTACTATTTACTGGAATTTTAACTTTTGCAATATACCCAAGTCCTTCTTCTTCTTGTACTTTATACAGTAACAGATCATAAAATACTCTCCACATCAACGTAGACAGGACCTCTCCCTGATATATTCTGTCTTCTGCCACAAAAGGACTTTTTAAGCCTTCCTTCATTATCACTCGCATTTGTCATTTATCGAACATACCTAATACAAAGCCAATCGTTTTTTCAGGGACCTTTATCCTTCTTAATCTAATTGTAGTATTTCCAAGGATACCGAGTCATATGCTTTTCATATATTCTAAAATATTATCCACATTTCCTTGTTCTTTTCTTTCGCATCTTTCATCAATGCATTTATTATCTGCACTAACTCTTCTGTCAAACATCCTGGAAGTGCAGCAAAATTTTGACTTTTCAGAATATCATTTTTCTTTATTATCTTTGTTAATCTATTCATTATGATTTTTGTAATACACTTCCTGAAGGTCTCTAACAAGGCTATTGGTCTTACGTTACTAAGGCTTAATTCCCAGTCCGTATCCTTTGGTATCGCATACAATTGTGTGATTTTCTATTTATCTGGTACATCTCCTTTACTCCAACATAAATTTGCAAACCGCCTGAAAATTTCTTGTATCTCCTTACTTCCCTTATATTGGACACTCCTGGTGCTGTTACCATTTTAATTCCTTTAAGCATCTAGTACCATTCGCTTTCAGTAATTTTTTCTTCGAGTACGATGTACCACTCCTCCTTGATATAATCTTGTGGCTTGTATATGTTTTTCCATTTCTCCTTTAGTAATTCCTTATTTACATGCCTTTTTCTAAATTGTTTCTAAAAGTGTTCTTTCGTCTCCAATAATACTTCATCTACATCACTAACTAGTCTGTACTCTCTATCCTTCTCAATTAACAGGCTGTCGATTTGTACATTTTTAAATAGTTTGTCTAAAAGACTCGCCAACATTTTCCCTTGTTAATTAACGATCTTTGCATACTGTGTATCTACCGCTTCTTCGATCTTCAACCTTTTTTCTTGTTCCTGTTCTTCTATCCATCTTGCCTTGATTAGCTTTCACCAACCTTTCATATCTTCCACGTGTTCGTCCTTAACTGTACTTCCTATGTATGGAATTAAGGTTCCTAATCTCTCATTTATCCCTTGTATTGTCTAATTAATTTTTCCCTGCACATCTCTCTCTATATATGAATCTTTATGCTTTCTCAGTACCCTTACTAGTTTGCTGATTTCTATTACCTCTTGGTGCAACTGTAATCGTGCCTTCTTTGCACTTTTGCTTGTTACAGTATTGAATATCTTTTTATACAGGATATTTTTATTTGCAGCATATGTTATACTATCTGAAATTGTATCCCATACTTTATTTATTAGCTATTTACTGTTATGGTATGCTTCCCGCTCTTTTAAACATTTTATACTTGGTTTTTTCTCAATTGTTTGTTGCAGGTCTGCTCTGAAACTTTTCCAATCCTCTTTTTTTGCCTTTCCATAATCATATACCTTTCTCACGTACTTCTTCTTCCTGTTATGAGCCGCAGTGTTTACTTTTAAAAACTTACTTAGTTCTATCTCCGTTAATACGAATTCATGGTCACTGCCTGTTATACAATTAGCTTCTTGTATTTCTGCTTTCTTAAGCCTATTGAACAAATCGCAGATATATATCATATTAATTCTTGATTTACTTTCATTCCTTGACCAAGTATATACTATCTTGTTTGGATTTAGCTCTCTAAAAGTATTGTAAAAATTTGGATTCTCTAACCATTGGTATAATGGTAGCTGTTTTTTTCCTGCCCTTTCTTCCCCTCCAAATTGATCCAATATGTCATCTAGTATGTAATTAAAATCCCCTAATATAATAAACTGTGTCACTGGTTTTCTCTGTATATATTGCTTCACTATATATTGCTGTATGTTTTTGGTTTGTTCCTTGTCGTTTGAAGAAATATATACAATAATGATCACTATCTCTAATTGCCTAAACAATAGCAATATTTCTATTATGTACTCTGTAATTGCTCTGGGCTTTGCAACATGTACACCCCAATCTTTCTTTATTAATACTCCAATACCTGATTCTTTCTTTTTTTAACATCTGCATCTGCTCAAAAATTCAGATATTGACTATCTTTTCCAACCAGCCACTTTGCCTCCTTATTTGAAATGTTTGTTTCTACAATACCGACTACACTAATTTCCTCTTCTTCTGCCCAATCCAATAATGCTTCCATCCTATAACCATTCTGATTTTTAAGCCCATTAATGTTTATCTTTAACCATATTAATAATTTTTTTCTTATATTGTTCTTTATATCTCTTCTTTCCTTTACTCCTACTACCTTCCCCCTTCTCTGTCCTTTGTTTAGACAGCCCTATGGGCCTGTCTTCATCCATTGGGATGCCCACAGCAACAATCTTAGAAGTGACATGGAGTCACCCTTATACTATCCCTTTCCTCAAGTCTTACTAATCTTTTAAGTATTTTTTCTAGTAACTTTTGACTTGTTGACACCGTGCTCTCCTCTTCTGTTTCTCCTCTCGTCCTTTCTTTCCATTTTCCTCTTGGTTTTCTCTGTAATATATTTATCCTTTCACTCTCTATTATTGTCTTTCTCACCTGTTCTTCACATCTTTTCCTGTTGTTTTCCAAGTTTTTTTCTGTTCTTAATTTCTTTATATTGCCTTCTTGCCCTTTGGTCTGCTAGTACCTTTCCTTTTTCATCTCTCATATCTTTGTTTCTTTGACCAGTAAGGTACTTCTCCTCTTGCTTCCAATATAAATGCATATTGAAGTACGATGCTCTACTCTTCATTGCTTTTTTCTTATCGTCCCTATTTTCAAAATACATAGTAGCCAACGTCTTTGGATTCCTATTACTATTAACAGGAATGAACACCGTCTTTGCATTAAATTTTCTTAACTGTCTCAACAATAATACTTCTTGTGCGTATTGGGGTATGTTTGTTACTACTGCCTTCCATAGTGCTCTTTCTTTAACTATTAGAAATCCATCTTCTTCCTTCAAAATTCTTGTTAGTTTTCCTGCTATGATTGGAATTGACCAACTTGATTCTAATATCTTTTTCTCTTCTGACCTATGGAATTGTATCTTGACAAAAGCTGGCTTCACTTTTGCTCTTTTAACATATCTTTTAATTTCAACTTTTCCAAATCTTTTAACTACCAAAATTATATCTTTAGCTGTACAGTACTGTGGAATATCCCATAATATATAATCTCCGTAAAACTCCCTGCTTGGTAATTCTATTATTGGTCTTCTCTTTTCTTTTTCTTTATTTACATTTTTGGTTTTAGCTATCTCTTCTTGTATTGGTTTCATTACAGTATCCTTCCTTTTTGAAAATTTTTTATCTCCATTGAAGTGTGCTAATTGTTCATTATTTATCGAGCACTCCAATATTCCTGTAACTCATTCCTTAATTTCTCTAATACCATAATCTGACGTTCCTTTCTCCTGAATTCCTATTGCAATTTTCTTACTCAACATAGCTATCATCTCTTCTCTCTGCTTTCCTTCTTCTATTGGACTATTTCTATTTTCTCTTTCCTTCTCCATCTTCCTTTCTAGTGACTTCCATTCTGCTATTTCTGATATTCTTCTAATTATCAGAACCACTTCTGGGTACTCTATACCCAAAAATTCTGCTACAAATTTATCTCTCTCTAATATGATATTTTTTTGTTCTGTTAAAGCCTTAACAATTTCGCTTTCTTCTTTTTTAAAGATATATTTATACTTTTTGAACTTCTCCATATTGATCTGTACTTGCTTTGATACTTCTTATTTTGGTATATTGGCTTTTCCTTAATCTTGTTTATTAATTATCTAGTTCTTATTAGATCTACTGTACTTCTATTACATCTTGTTTTAATTATCACGTTTTTATTTTTCACATATTTGTTGTGTTTATAACCTGTTTTGTATGTGGTCTGCCAAATTTGTTTGTTTACTTGGCACTTACTACTGTAATATTAATTGTTTGTTTATTTGTTTATGTGTTCACAAGGATCTGCAGTTCCAGGTCTAGGCTAATTCCCCAATTAATGCTATAGAAAGCAAAATTTTTATTTTCCATTACAAAAAATTTGAAAAGTCTTCTTTTTATGACTTCTAGTTAGTCAGATAAGTAAATGCTTCTGATAAACTATTTATCTTTTTGTTCTCCACAAATAATCTTATACGCCAAATAACTGTTTTCTATTGCTGTTATCGCTCTAGTTTGGATTTTTGTTTCTACTCGGAATTGGTCATAAGGATCAGCAAAGAGAGTTCTTTGTTTTTATTCAAAAAATAAAAAATATTATTATTTCTTTTTTGTATATAAACTACAATAAATTACCAATTCGTTTTTGTACTCATATTGCAAACAATTTTTTTCTTTTTTACTTTCAACCTACGAGTATAAAAAAAAACATCACACTATGCCAAATTATACTGTTCAGACTTTTCCACTTATTACTTTTGAATCGAATACACAATATACTACTGATCCATCTACCGATTCTCATACTGATACTTCTTTCCAATCCTATCTTTACAGAAATGAAATAAACCAAAACTTATCAAATATACCTACTCCTGACAATAATCATTCGTCACTGCATTCGACCTTTACTTTTTTTAATGAACCTAACTCTCTTACTCAGAGAGCAAACCTTCAATGACTTTTATTCCAATTTTAAACAAAAATATTAACAGATTACCCTCCAATACCATGTGCTTATTGTTAATGTTAATGTTGAAATCGTCTATCAAGTGGATCCCTTATGATATTAATAAAACTTACCCTTTACTATCTGTCTTTAACATTCCTGTGCATACATGAGTAAACAGACAAAATATTACCCAAGTTGCTATCTGTAGTGGATGCAAATGACAAAATACAAGACACAATCCACCTATATTACCTTCAATTCCTCCAGAAATTCAAAATATTCCCATGATTTATAGAAGATACCTTTCGCCAGTTCATATAAATTGCTTTTTGGATAGAGCTCCAGGAACAAACTGTTATTCTAATTATCGTCATCTAGACAGCCTAATAGGAATTATTTATAATTACAGATCCCTTTAAATATATTCTGGCTCAATCAGTACCTATCTAAATGCTAATGAACCTTCTTCTTGGTTTCATTCTACTTTAATTCCTGCTTCTGAATTGCTGAAACAAAATAATGATCTCATTAAAGAATTCTATTCTAATCTAGTAACTGCACCTCCCCAACCTGAATTACCTATACCCATATCTTTACCTCTAGCTAGGCAATCTGTTTTTACAGATTCTTCATTTAATATATATCATAGCCATTTTTCTGATGAAATACTGTGCCCACCTGATTTAGTTATTCTAAATCTTCCATTTCCACATGAAATTCATGATCAGAATGTGCACAGTTCCAAATATATTGCTGTTTCCTTACCTACTAATGATAACATTAACCTTCTAATCCTTTTTAACAACCCGAATCTAGAAGTACTAATTTTTCCTGACCTTTTTCCTAATGGCAGAGGCTATTATAAAAATATAAAAAAAACACTAAATCTTCAACCTTCTATTGACTCCTATAGAAAATACATTAAACTAAGAATATTATATCCTATTGGTACTGGTCTCACTGGTTCTATTTAACTCTGGAAAAAATATGTCACTTTCAAAACCAATACCGTCTGCTTTCTACCTGATCTGTTAATCGAGAATATCATCCCACAAGAACTGATCTAATTGCTACAAGCTCATATAATAATCAACCTATTATTGATAAGTTAATAACTATAACAATACCCTCTTACCTTCGGACTACTGCTCCCTTTTTAAAAAAAAAACAACAGCAAGTTAATACCATGAAACATTCCTATGGTCTCCCTCAGCTTTTTTATACAACAATGGCTGAAGGCAAATGGCCCCATTTCCAAACAATCCTACTCTCAACTAATAATTATAATTCTTCCAATCGTCCTCGACATGCTTATATGTTCTATCGTAACTATTTGAACAATATAAGGAATAAACTGTGGAAAAATCCAAATTTAGTAGGATAGGGCAAGTGGGAACATTTTTTCGAACGTGATGAATTTCAGAACAGAGGTACAATACATACACATGGATTTGCCTATACTGAAAAATAATTCCTGAATTAATCGCCTTAAACACAATTCATGCTAACATCCCTGACCCTAATCTTGAACCTGATCTATATCAATTAGTTACAACTTTTCAAATTCATCACTATGACCTCAGATGCAGACCACTAGGTTATACTAATGAACAATTTCCAAAGGTTTTCCTCAACTCCTCTCTATTTATACCTACAGTTCTTCAAATAATCTCCATTTTATTTACTGACGCACCAAAGAGCAAGACAAAATGGTTGTTCCTTATTATCCCGAAACCCTTCATATAGAGAGGACATATTAATTTTCAATATATAAAATCCAATGGCTTTGCAAAATATATAACTAAATGTGTAACAGAGGCAGAGCCCTTAGAGCTTTTTGATATAGATGAACATGATAATTACAGAAAACATATTATGGCCTGTCGACTAGGTGCTATGGAGCTTATGGTCCTTCTCCTACAATATCCCTTAACCAGATGTTCAGTTTCTGTAATTTACCTTCCTTTTGCACCCTCTGAACTCAGACCAAGATTAGTTAAACCTGTTCATTTATTCAATTATCTAAATGACACAGGAGATAATAATATTGAGGATGAACTTCCTTACTGGAATGATGCCATTGATAAATACTTAACTGTCCTGATACAGAAATCTTTAACCATATTACTTACCCTGACTATTTTTATCAATACACTATTGGATCTAGACAACCAGGTCGAAACTCAACATTACTTCATGCTTGTGACCGCAAAAACAGACTAGTCATCCAAAAAAAAAACCTATCCTTTTACAATTTGCTTCCTATAGAATAGAAGATAGTGAACCCTTTTTTTCAACATCTTATATTCAAATTTCCTGCAAGATTCGAACAAGATCTACTTGCTTGATTTAATACATATAAAGAACGTTTTGAAGTGGCTTTTTCTTTAAGGTTCAGACAAGAGACGGAGGCACAAAGAAATAGTTTCCTATATCAAAAAACTTGCATATCACAATCATATACTTCTATATTAAATTCTCTATTACAAGACTTAAAAAATTGACTTATTTGATTTAATGTTCGACCAATTCCTATCTCTACAAAAACATCACCCTCAACTTACATCCCACTTCTCCTTAACTCTAGACAATGAACAATACAAAGTATACTCTACAAGATGCAATATTTGGGGTCCATCATCTTCTGGAAAATATCCCTGCTTTTTCCTTACAGGATCTGCTAGAACAAGCAAAACTTTCCTATTACTTCAAATACTTTTATTTTTACAAACAAAAAACATAAATTATCTTCTCCTTGCATCTACTGGTGTGGCCGCACACAATGTTGGTGGCAAATTATTACATTCCACATTAAAAATTTGCTTTCATGATGGTCACTATGAAACCTTAATCTACTTCAATGTTAAAGATAAAGCTAACCTAAAAAAAATTAATTATATAATAATAGAAGAAATATTAATGATAGATGGTGACCTTTTTACTTTCACTAGTGATACGTTTGCAAGAATATACAATAATAATTTGATATTTGGTAGAATACCTACTCTAGAAGTTGGTAATCTGGCTCAACTACCAACCGTTAAATCAAAATATATCTTTAAATCTCCTGCTTGGATTCACTTCTTTCCTCTTTTTCTAACTGTACCACAAAGACAATGTGAAGATCTCGAATTCTATAATATCCTTCAAGAAATTCAAATTAGAAAATTGTTAGACAGATCTATTTCTATTATTCAACCATATACTACTGCTAATAACAACCCCTTTTAATTTTATGCTACTATACACATTGTGGGCACAAGACAAGAAGTACAAAATATTAACAAACTCCTTTGTACCTACCTTCCCTTTGATGAAACCTTATCAGAACCATTACTCTCTTTAGCTAATGAAACCATTGACTTCGAACCTCTAAATTACAATCACTCTTTTATGCAATTATTATCTAACTAACTTACCTACTTCTGTACATATCCAAGAAGGAGCCTAAGTTATGTTTCTAAATAATAAACTTTTTAACAACAACATATGCAATGGCTCTATAGAAATTGTAACAAAACTTATTGATAATAATAATGTTAAAGTTACCTTCCCTACTTTCTCTAATATTACTAGAATAATCATTCAAAAAAAAACTTTCTATTTTTATATTGATGGAAAAAGATTCTCCCAAAAACAATTTCCGCTTCAAAATGCATTTGCCCTAACCACTTACAAAGTACAAGAAATTACTTTACCTCATGTAACAACTAGTGTTGACGAATCCATATTTGCTGAAGGACAAGTATATGTCGCGATGAGTTGTGCTACTTCATGGAATAACCTTAACTTAATAAACTTCGATATTAAACATTTAAAAACCCCAAAAGCAGCCCTAAAAGAATACAAAAGACTATACTCAATTCACTCCAATGGACTCAGACCCTTACATTAATTATCTGTTTAAGCTTCACTATATCAAAAAAATATAAAAAAACTCTACCTCTTTTTCTCTTCAGTATCGACTAAATAAATAAATTTACTCACAAAAAAATTGTTGAACAATGATTGATTAAAAAACTTTTTTTTTATCTATCAAAAATTGATTATATATATTTAATCGAATATAATCAATCAAACAAATAATTTATAATCTTGAAGTATATAATCAACCAATTATTGAGTAGATTATTAATCGATTATATTAGATTAAAAATTAAATAGCAGCATCCTTACTACCTCATCATCTGTTAATCAATTATATTCTGTAATGCAACAACTGCCATCATCATCTCGATTATTAATAAACTTTGAAGTCGCTACTTATAGATATTGAATATACAGTTAAATTTTATAAACAATAAGATTTTAAGTTATTAACTATTAGAATTTCCTCAATCGCCATTTCTATCTATCTTTATAGATATTGCTCCTTCTTTACACGTAGTACCTATATAGTCAGTGCAATTACAAAAAACATGAAATAATCAATCTATTAGCAATTCAACACAAATTAAAAAATTTACACTTCGACACATACCCAGTTCAGTTCAAACTTAACTTTACTCATTAATGATAATATAGAACCATTATTAAATTTAAATTTTATTTATATATTTATTTTTGGTGGATACATTTAAATCACTCTCTGTGTTATAGTTCAGTTGTTTAGGAAGTCTGCATCACTTTCTTTCTTACACACGCCCCACATTAAGGATGCCCAAAGTAAAAAAAAATTTGTATATAAATGATTATAATCTAACCATCACTCTCTCAAGAATTTTTATACCCATAGAAAAAAAACTAACATAATATATGACATGCTTTCAAAGGAGGGAGTACGTGGATCCTAGACCATTTAATACGAGTTCCTGCGTTATATTATTACTTTATATAATACATTTAATACATTTAGTCAGAGTCCCTATCATTTCGATAATAGAAACAAAATTTTTTGCTTGCCTCATAAAGAAGTATAAGAATAAAAGAGAGAGTTTCATACATTCACATTGATCGTTTATAAAGCAATTTATATTTTTTAACATAACAATATCTAGCTATAAAAATTTTACATAATGGGTAAAGGGCTAATAATTTATTGCAACTCATTAAGCACTGCAGCAATTCTACATCAAATCGCTACTTTCCTATTATTAAAGTTATACAAAAAGACTCGTGGGTCGATATCGTAGTGGTTGCGCTCCTGGGTTGTTAGTCGTCTAAGCGCAAGGTCGCCAGTTCGAGCCCAATGGAAACATGATTCTACTCAAGATCATGAAAAGGACGGGCTGAACTAGGATGCAGGGACCACAATTAGCGACACAGCCACAAGTTGCAGGTGTACATGCTTAATTTGGATACTTCCAGTGAAATTCTAGTTGAAATTGGATACTCCCGGACCAGGACGAATTGGAGGGAACATGGAGTAGTCTGCCCTAACGGGACAGAATTTGAATTCTGCCATCGTCCCGGAGACGAAAAAGTTCAGGAAGAAATGAAACGGGCCAGGAGTTGAAAAGACACTGTTATGTACCCGGTTGGGTGCGATAAGGAAATAAATGACAATTGGAGACTTAGTACCGGTTAGCCACGGTAGAAAATAAAAATAGTAATCCCGGTTGGGATATCTAGAATTAGGATCAATACTGTAAAAAATATAATATGTGGTATACAAAAATGTAGGGGACCTGGTTAAGGAGGCCCCGTTAATTAACTTGGACCTTAATAAAAGAGCGCCACTCAGCGCCCCTAGCACATCATGACTAGGGTTTAAAAAAAAAAAAAAAAAGTCATACAAAAATAATTATATTCTTTCTGATACTTTATCACATATTAAATTTATATATATTGGTATTACAATTTCTACTTCTACTACAAAAATAGCAATAATAAATATTTCAATAAATAGGTTTCATAAACAAATAACCGCATATAAATTTGAAACTCTATTGCACTTTATTATTTACGCAGTAATATGAATCCCAATTTTATAAATAATCTAAGTGTGTGAAATAAAATTTAGAGTTAGGCCTTAACTTTAGAGTACACAAAGCTAGAATGATGTTTACTATATCTAAAGTTTCATTCCCATCATTTTTAATTAATGTACTAAAATCGATTTAAACATTTTTTATTCATATTTTCTCTTTTTTCTTCCTTTACACAGGTTTAAATTCTTCATCAAGGTGCACTATTCAGCTTTCTATTTCCTTTCCATAACCTTTTTTTTAACCCCAAAAATAAATCGGTACACTAAATTGTTACTACATTAACAGGACCCTGAAGAACTCTGATATAACTCAGATCCAGACTCAAAATTTTAATATAACTTTATACACTTAATTTTATTAAAAGCTTTATACAAAATTATCATATAAGTTCAAATTTTACTATAAATTATACAATTTCAGATTTGAGTTTATATAAAAAAAATTTTTTTAATTTTCTGCACAGATTTTTAATAGTTAACAATTCAATAATCTGTGCAGATTATAAAAAATAAACTATATGCTCTTCTATTATTATTATTATTATTATTATTATTATTAAATACTAAATGCTAGCTAATTTTTCATATATTAAAAATATTCATATTTAACAATGTAAAAATATATATTTTTATTAAAAAAAAAACCACAAAACATATTACAAAAGACACCACAAAAATGCCTTAAGGACACACACAAACATCATAAAAGATACTACACAAATACCATATAAATACCATAGAAATACCACTGCACAAATACCATAAAGACTACCACAAACGCCATAGAGATACTGCAAAAATGCTAAAGAAACACACACAATCACATAAAGATACCACACAAATCGCTGTAGTGACACCATAACTGCTATAGAGAACCCACCATACAAGTGCCATAGAAACACGTGAAAACTGATGAAAAACCTATTGTGAACTCAACTAAAAACGATGAACCTATGAAAGAACCCACGAAAAACTTGTAAAGAAAATGAAAAAATTACCAAATCACCAAAATGATGAGAGATCCACCAATCTAAACACGACTTTACGAAATTCTGAGTCTGGCTTTAACTACAGCTCCAACGACGGCTCCAACGACGGCTCTAACGATGGCTTCAATAATGGCTCCAACGATAGCTCCAATGGATTCCTTATCTACATTCTCATTCTTGGCATTCAATTTCAGCACTCCACCGAAGCACAAGCCTAAAATAAAGAAAGTAAAGAGTTAATAATAATAAATAAATAAATAAATAAATAAAGCAAAACTTATCTTTAGTTCTAGTATCTCCGGGTTCTAGTAACAATATCATTTGTATTTTTTTAGTTGCTGATATTTTTC
>QKWP01002239.1:47460-79060 GCA_003550325.1 Gigaspora rosea
CGATATTAAAAAAAAAAAAAAGAAAATTGATAAAATTTAATTAATTTAAAAAAAAAACTGATAAAATTTAATTATTAATCTAAAAAAAATGATAAAACTTAAATTTAAAAAAAAATGATAAAAAGTAATTTAAAAAACAAATCGATAATATAAAAAAGTAATTTAAAAAAACAAAAAAAAATTGATAATGTAAAAAACGTGCTTTTTTACTTTATTTATTTAGTTTATTTATTTGTTTTTGTGTTCTTATCAGCAAGTAAGTTGCTTTATACAAAATAAATATCTAACTTGTTATAAAGATCATCTTTGTTATACAAATAAACATCTGACTTTTCGAAAAATTACCTGTTGGTTATACAAATTTAAACATATGACATATTGAATAATTATATAATAAGTCTATACAAAACTGGATCTGAGTATTACATATATTCTTTGGGGTCCTACATTAACCCTTTTACTTTTTTTCACCTTATGTCAAACATACAACTACCTATCCCAACCCTATCCTCTTTAAACCTATCATATCAATAATTTTTACTCAATTAATTAATCAAACCTTAAATATATAATACTGACTCTATATACACTATAACCTAATACTACTTATTCATTTAAATTAACATACTCAATCTATCACGAGGCATTCCAAATTACCTTTTTAAAAACCTTTCAAACTCCTAAATCACTTCACCTACCATCCTGACTCCACTCTGTAACTCAAAACCGCATTTTGCTTAACTGATAAATTACTTACTGCATCTGCATCCTGTATCACTCAACCTTGTTAGAAATAGTTCAACTTTATATGCAGGGTCTTGTGACACTAGATAATTATCTATTTATTAGCTAAGCCACTAAGCTATTAAAAATTTAACGGCTTAGCCTAGCCATAAAAATTTAATTGGCCTAGAACACTAATATCGGAGATAAAAAAACATAAAAACTAAAAAATTTATCTGTTCAATGTAATTTAAGTTATGAGAGGCTTGACTTTTTGTGGAAGGACCTGGCCCTTTCGTCTATTAGGGGTTTCGTCTTCTGTAAGTTTTGTTAATCTATATTTTGAAACAGGTTTTGTCTGACAACTATAGATATGGTATTTAATGAACTAATTTTTTAAGCTTCATTGACTATACATGTATTTATTTATTTACCATTTAGTTGAAGCAAACGCCATTGTATAATTATCATATTGAAAAAGGTGATAAAATGGTTAGTTATTATCATAATTATTTTTTATACCAGATTTTGATTATAATAATTTTTTTTTATGATTCTTCAAAGGTTCCCTTTGCTGGATAGTCTATGCCTATATATTACGCAAATCAAGGTGTATTATTGGAACACATATACACGTGTAAATATGCATTGTTATTTGATGCTTCAGTTTAAGTAAGAAAATGATACTCTTAATTTATCTTTTGATTTTTCTTCATTTACATTCTCTAAATTAAAATTATGATAAATTTTTATTCTATCGAATCCTTAAAAAGACCGCATACGTTTTCTCGAAAGTTTAGTTGTTACTGATATTGAGGAGATGCTATTTGGTTCTTCGGTTTTATCTGTTTTTACAAATGAAAATAGTGGAATTATTGATGATACCGTCATTTGTAAACACACAGATCATCTTTATGTCATGTCTAATGTGGCCTGTGCAGATAAAGATTTAGCACATGTACGTACTAAAATGGAGGAGTTTCAGAAAAAAGGTGGTTGGGTTGATTTAAAGGTTATCGATGATCGTGCTCTGCTGGCTTTACAAGATACTACATTTCAAATATATCTATACTATATTTAATATATCTAATAATCTTTTACAATAAAGGTCCTTGAGCTGCTGAAATTCTTCAAAAATTGTGTAATTTATCAGATTTTATGTTCATGACTACCTGTTTTCTTCACGTCAAAACTATTGAAAGTCACATTTCACATTATGGGTACACTGGTAAAGATGGATTGAAGTAAGTTTCACATGAAGTTTGAAATCTTGCCATTAATATTAAAAAAAAAATAGCAAAATTACTTAGTATTCTTATATTGATTATGGGAAAAAAATATAAATCAGTTTTTTCTGAAATATTTTATTTGAAAATTGTAAATTAAATATTTATTTATATATTTTTTTAATGCCATCACAATTAGTACAAAAATTTGTTACGATGTTATTTTATTTAATTTGACCCTTTATAAATTGAATATTTATAAATTGATATTTTATCATTTAAATATCTGTTGCTGCAACAAGTGCTCAATAGTTAGCGAAATTAATATTGGGTTATCCAAGTGTGCATTTTGCTGGACTTGGTGCATGCAACAGTTTATGCCTCAAAGCTGGTTTATGTTTGTATGCATGATCTTGATGATTCAATAACACCTGTGGAAGCTGGATTATCTTGGACAATAGGTATTTATATTTTTTTAATGATCATAATTTCTAGCATTTATTTAAAATTAAATAAGGAAACGCCATAGAGTAAAAGGTGGCTTTTTAGGTACTAATCGAATTCTCTCTCAACTTAAAGATGGTATAACATATCATCGTTTGGTCTTACGATTGAGAGAGCACCTGCAAGAGGTATTATTATTAGTTAAGCTATTATTATCCAGCAGCTTACTTTGATTCATCTACCAAATAAATTTTTTATTTAGCAGAAACTTTATAGTTGCCGAATAATAAAATTGTTATTAGGTAGACTATCATCAGAAGTTACTGGATAAATCTGTTATCAGTCATGCAGATACCTTATAACTTAATTATTTGGTCAAAAAATTTAAATTTAGCCTAAGAAGTTGAATATATTCGAAATTCAATTTCTTAGTCTAATTTTAAATCTTTGACCAAATAAACCAGTTATCAGGCAGTGCCTACCTGATAATTATTAATTATTTGTTTTACATTTTCATACAATTTTTTGCCTTTTTTTCTTGATTATACAGAAAACGCAGAAATTTATAATTCTAATGATGAATTAATCGGTAAGTTTTATCTTTTTTTAATTATTGTAATTATTGTAATTATTTGTAATTATTTTCGATTTGATATATATATTTTTTTTATTGTATTGTAAAAATTAGGCAAAGTAACAAGCGGCGGCCCATCACCTACATTAAATAAAAACATTGCAATGGGATATGTAAAGTCTGGATATTACAAGAGTGGAACTTTACTTAAAGTTAAAGTTAGGAATAAATTGCAGGATGCTAAAATTGTAAAGATGCCTTTTGTTACTTCTAGATATCATAAATAAAATTGATATTTTAATTTGCAAATTTAGTAGCTTTTATTATTTACAGATTATTAATTAACTGCTGTAAGTAGATAAATGTGATCAATAAAGAACTGGAAAAAATATATCAAATAGTTTAAATATTTAGAAATTCATTTGTCACTATATACTGAATGTATATTTTCATAATATTTAAAGCCATATAATGCAATACATTTTTTTTTTATAAGTATTTCTTCCAGTATCATATATAGCTCTGTTACAATATGTTTTCGAATAATATTTGAACGAACTTTTTTTATAGGGATAATTAGCTTTAAATTATCCACCCTTTGAAAGTTGTGCAATTCTTCACTATATTCAGGTGGATCACCAGTATAAAACATTGCCACAACTCATTCTCGTTATAGTGAACTCTTGTTATAGTAAAGATTTGATATAATGAAGAATTTTGAATTCAGGAATTATTAAACTTCAACTCGATATAGTAAAGAAGGGCATCACTATAACGAGAGTAAGTTGCTCTATACAACAATTGCTCTAATTCTGTAAAAAGTTATTTTACATATTCGAAAAACCGTAAATAACTCTGCATTATCACTTTATAGAAACTTCAACTCATCTGTTTGATATTAACTCGGAAATTATTATTTAATTACTTAAGGGTAGAGTATATGTAGATCATTTTTATAATACTAATTATGACTCTACTATGTAAATCAGATTACACGACATAATCACTAAGAGTAAGTTACACAAAAATAAATATAAAATTATAAAACATCAAGAAACCTAATTTCGAATCTTTGTTTTATCAAAACAAGTCAAAAAAACCCGTTTTTACAAGCTTGGTATGTTAAAAATTTACTTACTAAGTTAACAAATTTTGAGGGTGACAAAGACATTTTGCGGGTGATAAAATTTATTCTATTAGGTATTCTAGAACACTGATAATATGTAAATCAGTATTCTAGAACAATAATTTTATATATACACCAATACGGTCAACTCTCTTTATAACGAACCTTTTCATAACGAAATTTGCCAAAAATTTTTGAATTTTATATTAGTTCAGCATAATGAAAGTTATGATTTCGTAAGAAAACATAGTAATTTCATATAGCGAACTTTTATATCCCGAACTATTGGTTTAATAGAGTTGACCGTATCATTCTTTTAATTTTACAAATAAAGAGAATAGAGAATAACTTATAAGCACTATTAAAAATTAAAATTGTTGATGTGATTCTTTTGAATTATTATATTTTACATGATATTTATATAAAAACTGGGTAAGCGTAATATTTATAAAATAAAGTTATAAGTAATCCCATAACAAAATTTTTTATGTTCTAAATGTGTAAATTACTAATATTTTTAGAAAATGAATAAATGGTATTATAACCTTGTTTCGGAAGAATATGAAACACATATTCGACGAACAATAATTCATAGAGATAATAAAAGCATAATCGTCCATGAAATTTCACATGAACTAGAAGTTTTAGACCTTCATAAAGTACTTACACCAGTTACAACACGAGTTAATAAAAATAATCCTAATGCAAACGAACTTGCAGGATATTAAGCATATCAGCCTTCAAAAAAAGATGAAACAATATGGGTACCTTTATTACCTGGATATACCGTATATACAAAAATTAATGATAATTTTTTTAAACTTTCTATTATGAAAAATACAAACCATCAACTAATTTACCAATGGTATTTTTATGAGAAAGATGAAACCTTTAAATTATTAAAGGATAGCGGACAAGATAATATTTGCTTTAAGATGTGCTTTAGTAAATATAATTGGTCAGGCAATCGTTCCTCACTGTGGTATTTAGGACTTTCGGATGAAAATAATATTCAGTTTCTACAAGAAACAGTAACACAAAAATATCCAAATCTTTTTAATCACTATTCGCAAACTATAAAAGCATTTAATACCGAAAAGACTTTAAAAAACTCTCTTACCCGTATGAAATACCAATTAAAAACAGTCACGGAAACAGAAGAGACTCCTATAAGAAAAGGAATAGTTCTTAATAAGTCCGGAAAATACTTAACGCCTCAGGAAACTCAAGCCTTAATAGTTGAATATAATACAATTAAGAATGAGTTAAAGAATGCCAAAAAAACCATTACACGGTTAAAAGAAAAAATTACCAGATTAACAAGTTTACCTGATCAAGATATAGATTCGTCCCATGATGAAATAGTACGTACAACTATCGATGATTTAATTGAAGAATGGAAGCTTGGCTCAACATTACTTGTAGATACAAAAACATACTTATCATTAGTTCTTGAAAAACCCTGCAATAATTGTGGAAACTATCTGATCTCAAAACAAAACTGCCAATTAATAGTTATAGGTTTTAAAGCTAAATGCTTTATATGATGTAAAGAATTCGAAACTATCATAGAAATTTTGAATGAAAAAAAGGATATTTGTTTCTCAAAAGCAGTAGCTGCTGGTGGATTAGGAGCTGGAATTACTCGGCATGCAGTACAAAGTTTTTTGGCAACCATCGGTATTATATCGCAATGTTCCAAAGCAATTTACCATAATCATCAACACCAATTATTTTCAAAAATAATTGAATTAGCAAAATCGTCAACAAATAATGCAATTATAAACTGTATAGATCATGTTGAACAAGCACTTACTGAACAAGCTAATTCAACTAAATCGGAGTTAGATGAGCATAAAAAAATTCTTTCAATTAGTTTTGATATATCGTGATCACATGGAAGAAATGCTAAACAGGCAAGCAGCGAATTCATATGCCATTTGGAATTTGAAGGTAAGATTAGTCACTGTCAAAAAAATAATTACAGTTAAAACTCTATAAGTGCACGCACTTTCTAAATGCACTCTTGAGTTCCGACCCAAATATATAAATGACCTCGCCCTTACTTATTGTTCTCTAAGTGTGCATTATTAAATTTCGGCTCCAAGGGTGTGCACTTATGGGTTTCGCTATAATTCTATCCAGAGATATAAAGGTTAAAAAATATTTTAAAAAAAAATTTTTTTGATTATCTAAAAAATATAATTATATAAGGTAGCATTTACTAAAAATTTTTTAAATATATACGAAATATAAAAAAAAAAAGATTACTATAAACCAATTATCGCCTTTCAAACTGTTCAAAAACTCGATTGTATAAAAATAAAAAATTAGAAAAAGATCACATTATCGTTCAAAGAAATCATGATCAAAGCTCTCGGTATATGGAGCATGCAATTCTTAATGAATTGGTTAACGAAATAACTCCTATATTGAAAAAACAAGATTTTTTAATTAATATATGCGTTGACGGTGACCTTGATACAAATAAAACTCTTGCGGATATTCCGCTAGTCAATCAAATTTTTGCAGACTTAAAACATATCACAAAGAATATTAGAAAAGCATTAAGTATATTATGTTTTTTTAATATTCGAAATTTAATAATAATAATACTAACTTTTAATTAGAATAAAAGATAAATTCTCGTTGGCACTCATACGAGCAACATATTATGAAACATTTCACTAGTTGTATTTTTGCAGCTGGTTCACGAAAAAAAAATTCAGAATTAATTAGTCCGTCCGAAAAAGAATTACAAGATATGCAAGTTGAAGGTCTCATAAATCACTTACGTGGTAATCATTCTAATTGTTGGCCCGAAGTATGTAGATTCGCGATAATCCTGAGATCACTTTGCCATCACCTACACTTCAAAGAATGCCAGATACTGATATTGAAAATTTTTGGGCTATGTTAAAATCTATTTTTCGCGTACCTAGAGGCCAAGGATTGATCACAGGTATTAGAACTTCAACAAATGAGGCTTTTAATAGAGTTAAACTTGTTTACCTTGACAAGAAAATAGATTATTGGAGTTCTTATGAAACCCGGCACGCATTAGCTGTTCTTCATTATAACGAGGGTTATTTGACAGTTTTGCAGAGTCTTCATGAAAACTATACTCCTGTTGAATTTAGTAGGGAAGATTTATATAATATTAATAAAATAAATAATGAACAAGAAAATCAAAAATCACAAAATAGGGCGGCAATCGTAAATTGTAATAAAGCACGGGCTGAAAAATATGCAAATGATAAAAAGGAGTTAATCAGATTTAATTTTGACCAGGTAAATTAAATAAAATAATTAAAAACTTACTCATGCTAATATAAAATCTATTTGTAAGGAGTTGGTTCCATACAAGTATCATGCAGAAGAACGACTGCGAAATCACACTTTTTATCCATCATTTGGATCTCTCATCCATGATTTTGAAAGCCATATTAGATGTAAAGAGTGTCACGTATTTAAAAAACATACATCATCCGGATTCTGTAAATTATGCTGGACCTATATAGCTCTTGGTTGGTTAGATCATATTCTTGATGAATCAGAAAAAAAGCCTAATCTAAAATGCTCACAAATGTCAATAAGTGATATTATATCGCTTATTGCTACTAAAATATTTAATTTCGAAAGTCTACGTGAAAATCAACAACAAACAATTATAAATTATTGTGAATATAAAAAGGATACATTTTTAGTTATGAAAACCAGGGGCGGAAAAACTTTCTGTTATACTGCAGCTGCTATTATATTCGATGGTCTAACTGTAGTTCTTAGCCCACTAACAGTATTGATTAAAGATCAAATAGTAAGTATTAATGAAATTTAATAATTAAAGTATCAAAAATTTAATAGTTTAATATTTGCGATACCTTATAATTGCAAGATGGAATTAGTCAACTATGGAATTCCTTGTGCCGGGCTTTGGACATCATCAAATGAAACTGTAGTTCGTGAAGAAAAAATTTTTCATGAGATAGCACTTGGTTGAACTCGAATTTTGTTTATTACTCTAGAAAAGTTAATTCTTAACAAGACAATTATCGGATTATTTAAACGGCTATATGATGCTGGAAAAATACAATTTGTCGTAGATGAGGTTCATTGTGTGCTTGATTTTGCGCATTTCAGGTAAAGTCTTAATTATAAATAATTAGTAATTTAAAAATTATAACTAATCTGAACCAATAAAAAGAGATTCATGGAGTAAACTAAGTATTCTAAAAGAACAATATCCCCTCGCACCTATATTAATGCTAACTGCCACATGCGCATATGACGATATGCAAGCAATTAAAAAAAGTTTAAACCTATTAGATGCCAATTTAGCTGTTATTAGAGGCAATGATCAAGAAAGAAAAGAGATTCGGTATGAGGTTCGACAGAGACATGACACAAATGGTACTGTTTTTGATGATATGGCAAACCTAATTCGTGAAGTAGCTGATAGTAAAATAATAATATACTGCGCAAGTATAAAACTTTGTAATGAGATATGAGAACAGATGCAAAAAAGGCTTTCCCAGATAGTTTTTAGTATCTTTCATAGAAAAATGGATGAATCAGAAAAGGATATAGCAATTAAAAAATGGAAGCGTGGTGAAACCAGAGTAATGATCGCAACCCCAGCCTTTGGATTAGGTGTGAATGACATGGAAATTAGATTGATATTACATTATACATTTCCGATGAGCCTTAGTAAATATCATTGAATTTATAAAACAGAAAGCTAAAACATAAACTAAACTTTTTTTTTTAGCTGATCTAATTCAGCAATCTGGACGAGCAGGCCGTGACTACCAAGATGCGCGGGATGTAATATTCTATACTGATCGAGACATAAAAACAAATTATGGAATAATTACAGAAAATCGTGAGAGGTAGGCTTGAATATGTAAATGCGATCAAACATTAACTAACTAAAGTAGCTCAAACTATCCTAGTAAGCCAAAAGATTCTATGCTACCTGAAACAGCCGACCAAGTATATCTTTTTTAAAAAAAAAGGGATATATTTGAGATGATCTTTTTTTGTGCTACAAAATACGAATATCGAATGAAAACACTTACAAAATATCATGCTTGGAGTGGAGACAAAGAACCCAGTGAATGTACTAAATATGATAATTGTCATCGTCGCATCAAAGATAGCCCAACTATCAAAAATGTAACACCCGATATTGAGGAACTGTTACATGTTGTAGAAGTTTTAACCACAACTTATGATCACCAAATCATACCTGCCGATGTTATAGGAGTATTCAGGAGATCGAATGCAGCTAGAATGAGAAAATTTGGATATCAACAGTTAGAAGAATTTTATGATAAACAAGATATTAAAAAATCAAAAAAACCAAAGTTATTGAGTACCGTCGAACTTGCAGAATTTGCGCTCCAAGACTTGGTTAGAAGAGGCTTAGTTTTGCAAGACATAATATTATCAAGGCCGCACGAAACAGAGTATATGTCATGCACTTTAGTTATCGAAGGGCTTGCAGACGGTGCCAAGGAATAGTAAAAGCACAAGAATGGAAATATTGGATAAAAAACTAATGAGCCGTTAATATATATATAGTAATAGATATTCCAGAATATTCGATTTAATGGTTCTGTAGTACGACGATGCACACTGCAGATCATTTTTTGATGATCGTTATTACCCAACGTGATCATAATAAAATAAGAGTATCTATACTCTACCCTTAATCCATTTAAGCGCAAGTGAACTCTAAAAGTAGTTCGAAAAACAGAATAAGCAATTAATCTAGTTATTTAAGTTTGCTTCTAAGAAAAATAATGGTCTTTTACTTGATGATAACAGTCACATAAAAGTGTACACACTTTATTTGATATCTTAAACTAAATATAAAAAACTCATGTTAAATGATTTTTTGTGAACCTAATTCCTACCAATGTTAAGAATAATTTGTTTCTGCATTGCCTTTAAGAAAATATTCAAGGGAATTATAATCTGCAAAAATGTGATCCGTTATAAAAGGCATTACTAAGAATTTGTAAAAAAAAAAAAATAAAAATAAAATAAAAATAAAAATAAAAATAATAAAAATAAAAAGTAAATAAAAATAAAAAATAAAAAAAATAATAATAATAAAAAAAAAAAAATAAAAAAATAATAATAATAAAAAAAAAATAAAAAAAATAAAAAATAAAAAAAATAAAAATAAAAAAAATAAAAATAGAAAAAAAATAAAAATAGAAAAAAAAATAAAAATAGAAAAAAATAAAAATAATCAAATCCGTGATTTTATGACCTTTAAAAGGATTCTAAAAAAGTTTTTGCGTTTAAAACAGAGAAGAGCATATATAATCGTATTCATTTTCACCAATTCTCAACATACTGATACGGTTTATGGAATTATCATTTACTTCATTTACGTACTGTATGTACGTGATAAATTGACCTATCAGCTACGTACTGTACGTACGTATATACGTACCGTTACGTACCATAATGGTAATTAAATCATAGACGTTGATAATAAGGAGCTAAAATTGCTATCACATAGATTCTTGGCTGATAATAATAAATATCCATCCAGCACCGACTTGGTACACCATTCTCCTGATGTTGATCTCAGATCGCTAATACTAAAGATCAATTTAGATCATATCATATGAAATTTTTAGGTGGCGCCTCCGTGCTATCAGATTAAAGTGACTAAGCCATTAAAGGACAAATTCAGAGTATTGTTTAATTGGTCAGTGCATGTTTCATTGCTAATGCATATTGTCGATTCCATATAAATACGTTAATTGAACTTGGTTAATTATTATAGTTGGGTTAACTAGACCTAATCGATTTAAAACATTAGCAAAAAGCTCTCATTGTGTGACGGTAAAAAGTAATTACGTAATCGACCCTTCATATATAATTCGATTAAAAATAATAATACTTTACAAGAAGTTAAATTTAACGCAAATCATTTAATATCGATAAAAAAAAATCATATTTTTTATTAGTGATAATGATAAATGAAAGCTTACCAAGTAAATACAGTAATTTACTCGCAGAAGAGCTAGTAGAAAATGAAATTTATGTTCATCAGAATCAAGATACCGTTAATGAGTCTCAAGATTTAATAAATGAAAAAATTATTGATAATTTAATCAAATTGCATGAAGAAGAAGTATTGAAAGGAAATTATGATCCAGAATTTCTTAATTCAATAGAACAATATATGACAAAGAATCATTTAAAACCAGAGAATTTAATTAATTTATGTTTAAATAATCAAAATAATTCAATAATTCAAATAATTCTCGCTCGTTGTTATCGTTATGGAAGATGGGTTGAAAAAGATGAAAATAAATCGTTCATTTATTACCAAAAATCAGCTGATATGGGAAATTCTTATGCAGTAACCGATCTTGGAGAATTATATGAAAATGGAATTGGTGTTGATAAAGATGAAAAAAAGGCTTTCTTTTATTTTCAAATAGCTGCTAATTTGAATTATTCTTATGGAATAAATAAACTTGGTTATTGTTATAGAGAAGGAATAGGTGTCGAAAAAGATGAAAACAAAGTATTTTTTTATCATAAAAAATCGGCCGAAATGGGACATGCTAATGAGATACTTTCTCTTGGTCATTGTTATAAAAATGGAATTGGTGTCGAAAAAGATTATAATAAAGCATTCATATATTATAAAAAATCAGCTGAAATTGGTAATGCTGTTGGAAAGTATTATGTTGGTTATTGTTATCAAAATGGAATTGGTGTTGAAAAGGATGAAAGTAAATCTTTTATTTATTATCAAAAATCTGCTGATATGGGTGATGACGATGGAACTTTAAGTGTTGGTTATTGTTATCGTCTTGGAATTGGAGTTGAAAAAGATGAAAGTAAGGCATTCACTTATTATAAAAAATCTGCTGATATGGGACATGCTGAAGGAACATGTGGTGTTGGCGTCTTTTATGAAAATGGAATTGGAATTGAAAAGGATGAACATAAGGCATTCATTTATTATAAAAAATCTTCTGATATGGGTTATGCTAAAGGAACATTTAATGTTGGTTATTGCTATCATCATGGAATTGGAGTTGAAAAAAATGATCGTGAAGGATTCACTTATTATCAAAAATCTGCAGATATGGGAGATGCTGATGGATCATATTACGTTGGTTATTGTTATCAAGATGGAATTGGAGTTGAAAAGAATGAACGTAAGGCATTCAGTTATTATCAAAAATCTGCAGAAATGGAAATTGTTGATGGAATATTTATGGTTGGTTATTGTTATCAACACGGAATTGGAGTTGAAAAGGATGAAAATAAAGCATTTATTTATTACAAAAGATCTGCTGATGTGGGTGATGCTGATGGAACTTATAGTGTTGGTTGTTGCTACCAATTTGGAATTGGCACTAAACAGGATGAATATAAAGCGTTTATGCACTTCAAAAAATTAGCCGATAACAAATGTTAATGAAAAATAAAATTTGTTATTGTCGGAAATATTTGCAAACTTAGTTCTTAAATATTAATATTTAACTTTATTGAGTCTGTTATTTATTTCTAACAGATAGTTTATCAAAAAAAAAAAAAATAAAAATAAAAAAAAATTTAAATATAAAAATCAAGTTCATTACCGTTTCATGAAATTGTCTACGTATAACTGTTGTAAACTAATTTTTTGTTATGCTCGTAAACATCTATTTATATTAAGGCAATACACAGTAAAAGAATCTAGAGTGCGTAAAAAATTAATCTCTTAACCCTAATTAAACCAACCATTTTTTTTTACTTAATAAACAACCTAGTTAAACAAATATTTAATTGATCAGTCTTTCAGATTTTGAATATGGGAATGGACAAAGATCCGAACGAGTCCAGTGATTTTAATGGGAATGAAAGTAGTATTTTACAAAAGGTACATGAATTAAAACTTTAAAACTTATGAACAATTGTTATGGAAAGCTCACTATCGGAATCAGACTTTAATTCGTTAATGGTGATGACGTTTGTTAGAAACAAGTAGAGCCTGTTGCAGATAACGCGTTTTCTTATTGCAGATCAAAAAAAAAAGAAATCGCGCGATTTTTACGCGATTTCTAGATGATTTCTGATTTCTTAAAACTATTCCGATAAGACAATTTCATACCAGATATTGGAATAATTTTAAGAATCAAAAATAAACTAAAAAACTCTAAAAGTCGAGTGATTTCTTTTTTTTACAAAATTATACAAACCGTTCATTTATAGCACAAAATACCGGATTCGCTAGAAAGCTCAACATAATCAAGTTGTTAAATGCTGAATTTGTATTATTTGTATTATTTGGCTAATTTAATGACTTCACTTATATAATGTAATTTAATTATAAATACAATCTAGTTACCATTTATTGTTATAGGAGTTGTCAAACTATAAAAACTAAAGCAAACATTTTCGAAATCAATCGTTCAAATATCAAGATTTAAATATATTTGTTGTTTATTACAGTACTATATAGTAATTTTGTTATTTTTACAATTTAAAAATTTAATTTTTACAAAAATAATATAAAATTAGCTCAAGATTCTATTTTATTTCTATTTAGAAAATACAAACTATTGTTATTTTATCTAAAAATTGTAGCATATAAAATGATCAAGCCTTAAAAAAATTTTTATTTCTATAACAACTTTTATTATATATACTTATTTTTTTATGTATTTTTTTGCCTTTGTGTAAAATTGGGCAAAGTAACTAATAAAATTTTGGCACACCAAAATTTATTATTGTAAAACAGCCACGTTTTTCTAGTATATATTTTGTTAAATTTATAATTTTAGACCTTTTATGTTAGTTAAACTCATTGATGCCAAGAATTGAACCTATTTTAATGTAAATTTGTTAGAGTTTTTAACTGTTAATATGTATAAGAACTTACGCATGTCTGTTGGCACACTACTCGAATGATTGCGGTGATGTGCGGGGCGTTCCAAGCTATTTTGATGATTACAATAACAATAAGATTGTTTTATTGTTAGATACTATGGGGTGTTCAAAATGGGTGGCAATCAATTAATCGACAATCACTTCACCGACATAACATTTCACCGACAATTATTCACCGACACGTTCATTTTACCGACAGTTTATTTCACCGAAGCACATTTCACCGACAAAGTAATTCTGGTCATTGTCGTTAGGGTCAGGGTAGAATTAGGTAGAATTAGGGCTAAAGTTAGGGTGCTTTTTGAAAAAAAACTTGTCGGTGAAATGAACTTCGGTGAAACAAACTGTCGGTAAAATGAACTTGTCGGTGAGTATTTGTCGGTGAAGTGTTTGTCGGCGAAATAATACGAACCCGTTCAAAATAGTCTGAACAACATCTAGATGTGTTCGAGAACGTGTTTGTAACAGGATGTGGCAGTGCAGTGCCAAAAATTCACAGATTATAAAGATCTACCTTTTACATCATTATCGTTTCATTGATTTTTTTTTTCGATAATGAAAAAATTTCGTCCTATTAAGGGTAAATATACGTATTTTGTACGTAACATTGCTAGATTGTCTCGGTAAATTCTGATAACAAATAGTCAATCATATAAAATATTAATAATTATTTATTTCACTTGTTTTATGATGATAATTTTAATTTATATCATTCTCAATAGTACACATTCAAATGAAGAGAAAATTACCTTACCGAACGGAAGTATTTCAAATGGTAGAAGCTTTATGTTTTTTTTCTTAAGTTAGTTTTGCATTTTTCAATCAAAGTACGAATGATATTTTACGTATACACGTACAGTTTATACCGGCCTCTTTATCAACAACGAGTTCGTTGATTCTGTCGATCGTAAAGTGTTTGAAACCATCAATCCTTCAACAGGAAAAGTCATTACTTCAGTAGCTGAAGCATCAGATAAAGATGTTGATCTTGCTGTTGAAGCCGCTGAGAATGCTTTTAATGATGTGTGGTGTCATGTGGATGGCAAGGAACGTGGAAAGTTGCTCAATAAACTTGCAAATCTTATGGAACGAGATCTTGAGGAATTAGCTGCACTTGAAACTTTGGATAATGGGAAGCCTTTTCATTCTGCAAAAGCAAATGATCTTCCGGGAGCAATTTCGTGTTATAGGTACTTTGCCGGATGGTGCGATAAGATCCATGGCAAGGTTGTTTAACTTTAATATTTAATCAAATTAATTGTCATATTTATTATCACATAAATTTATTCATTAATTTTGCCATAGGTTATTGAGACTCAACATGATAAATTTTGCTATACTCGTCGTGAGCCTTTTGGCGTTTGTGGCGCGATTATTCCTTGGAATTACCCTATCGAAATGCAAGCGTGGAAAATAGCACCAGCTTTAGCATGCGGTATAAATCTGATTTAGGATATATGTATTGGTCAAAAGTAAGCTATCCCTTTTACTTTTTAATTTTAAAAGCTATTTATGATAAACCTTTTAAATTAAATAATTAAATAACATATATAAAGATTATTTTATCTAATTACTACAACAAATTTTAGATGAGATCGTATGTTTTTTTTTTTTAAAAAAAAAAAAAAAATAGTATAAAAATTAACAGAGCAACAGCTTTAATAATTAAAAATTTTAAAATTACTATGTTGTGGGAATATTAGTGAACCCAATTTGATGAGATGACTGTTGGGATTAATTTTTATTTAAAATCAAAACTTTGGAGGTGAATTTTTTCACGTCTAGGTTTTTTATTAATTTTACTATATAAAAATTTAAAAAATTTTATTTAGACTAAGGCCATGCAAATTTTAATTACTTTGTTTTCATAGCATGAACCTTTTAAATAGATCCAGACAGTGTTTTCATAAATTTGGGACATCTGACCGACCAAATATTTGCTGATTCGATAAACTACCGGATCAAAACTTATCGAATCCAGTCGGTCAATTTTTGCCAGATGTCCTAGAATTTATGAAAACAGCTATAATATCATAAATTTTATAAAATTTATATAAAAAATTTCTAAACCCACCCGGTTATTAAAACATACTTTTAGAATTTCCAAATTTTGACCCGGCCCGGCCAATCAATTAGTTTTTGCGTGGCCTAATCTTTATATATCTATTTAAATTGGGCTATAGCTTTTAAAATTAAAAAGTTAGAGGGGGTAGTTCTTGACCAGTACTATAATAGTATAATTTTATCTTCTAATTCTTTTTATTTATAGGAAATACCATTGTACTCAAGTCATCTGAATTAACTCCTTTGACTGCTTTAAAAGTTGCTGCGTTATGTAAAGAAGCTGGTTTTCCTATGGGTGTCGTGAATATTTTGTCCGGTTTCGGTCCTATCGCTGGTGCTGCTATTGCTTCTCATATGAAAATCAATAAAATTTCTTTTACTGGCATGTCTGAATTAATTCACTTCCCTTAAAACGTTTAATAAAAAAAAAAAACTAACAATTTTAAATTTTTCTCTTATAAGGCTCCACTGCAGTAGGAAAGTCTATATTGAAAGCTTCTGCTGATAGTAACTTGAAAAAAGTTTCATTAGAATTAGGCGGAAAATCTCCAAATATTATATTCGCCGATTTTGATCTTGATCAAGTTGTCAAATGGGCTCATATGGGTATCTTCGACAATAGTGGTCAAAGCTGTTCCGCTGGCTCTCGTGTTTACGTTGAAGATTCTATTTATGATAAATTCATTAATAAATTCAAAGAATATGTTTTGAATATTAAAATTGGTGATCCGTTTCATCATGATACTTATCAAGGTCCTCAAATTTCTCTGCAACAATTTAACAAGTAATATATAGATATTTATTTATTTTAAATAATTATTTGTATTACTGATTAATCACAATCTTTATTTTTAGAATTATGTCCTATATTGAAACTGGTAAGAAAGAAGGTGCTACTTTACTGTTGGGTGGTGAACGACACGGTGATCAAGGTTATTTTATTAAACCAACTATTTTCACTAATGTGGTAAAGTTTTTATCCTATATATGTATCGTTTATTACTATATGAAATAGTATATAATAGTATACGGAATGTTTACTTTTTAAGAACGAAGAAATGAAGATAATGCAGGAAGAAATATTTGGTCCTGTCGTATCTGTTTCAAAATTCAAAACTATTGAAGAAGTTATCGAGAAGGCTCACCTAACCAAATATGGCTTGGCTGCTGCAGTGTTCACTAATGATATCACTCGTGCAATAAAAATTTCAAATGAGTTGAAAGCTGGCACAGTATGGGGTAAATGAATTTTTTTAAATTCTTGTACATCTATCTATCTATTTAATATTGTGGCTTAATTTATCATCTATCTTACAGTTAACTGCTATAATTTATTTGATGCCAATGCGTAAGAAATTGTTATTTTCAATTTACTTATTTGTTATTCTTGTATAGGTTCTATATTAATTCATTAATTTTAATAAACAGTCCTTTTGGTGGTTATAAGGAATCTGGCATGGGTCGAGAGCTTGGAAAATACGCGTTAGATCAATATACCCAAGTGAAAACTGTTCAAATTAATCTTGGAATTCAAATGTGAAGTGTGAATAGTTAACGATTCGTTTACTTTAACGTCGATATGTCATACCATACCACATTCAATTTAAAAATGATGTAACATACTTCATTATGTCAAACATTAAAAAAATTCAAATTATTTTACCATATTGGTGTCCTAGTGATCTAATAAAGCTGCCTCTTATACCCAATTAATAATTCAAAAGTAAATACACGCTGAAAGTTTTCGGATTTGCAATTTAACTTCGCGACATACAAGCTGATGACTCAGTTGACGACTCTGTTGTCCAGGAAGTACCTTGCGTGAGATAAAGCTGGCGTATTTTTACTGACTGGAAAATCAGTGGGTATCACTAGAATTAACTATCGTATTTTCGCGAAATAACGCGCTGGTGTATAATTTCATATAAGGGCCCAAATTTTGAAAAATATTGTAAATAATTAGATTTAGCAATAAGTTTTTAACATTTGAAATTACATAGATGTAATTTCTTTTGGCAGTTAAACGTATTACTGTTTACTCAGTATTTCATTTATTTTCTTAGTGTCTTGCATGTAAAAATTGTAACTACTTTGGCCAATTTTTAAAAGTAATTTAACTTTCTCTACGAATACAAATGAGTTTTTGCGGTCTAATATCTTCGATTAACGCGTAGTAACCTTTACAAAATGTGATTCATGTTTTATGACTATTCTTGGTATAGAGTAGATTATTAGTTTAGAACCAAATAAACATTATGATATTGATAAATATCGTGCTTATCCTAGCAGAGCTTATCTTGGTTAAAAGAAAGGTTCATTAAGCGATAAAGGGTATAGAACATAAAATTTATAAAATAGTACATATAAGTTATACAGTGATGACGTTCAAAGAACCAATGTCATCATAACGCAAAGTTTCTTTGGCCCTTAATTATAAAATATTTCAAAATTTGGGCCTTTATATGTAATTATTTTTACTTTGGGCCCTTATTTGTAGTTATTTTCATTTTCCGGGCCCTTATATGTAAATTCCCCTTTTAAATAACGCTCATGAGCGTTATTACGCGAAAATTCGCATACGGGCGGATTTTGGAATTTTAGTGTCCAATCAAATTAGTAAAATTGGTGATTACTTCGAATTAGTAATAATAGTTGCACTTTTACGAATCTACTGCTTTTTTTTCATTAATATCGTGATTTGAAATTTTCAACAAGACCTTAATTCAGAGATCCTGAAATGGTTTTTAAAGATCCCAGAATAGATAATAACAGCGTCAAAGGTTTGTTTATTAATATAATAGTTTATTCTTCTTTTAACGGTTTGAAAATTAGTACTTAGGCTTAAATATCAAGGATCCCGAAGTAGTTTTTTAAAATTCTAGAACAAGCAAAACTTTTACTATTAACTATATCGAAGGTTTGCAATGTAAAATTGCAAAAATAACATTTTAAAAAAATTTAGATACATTTGTGCAACGTTAGGTAGATAGGTATAATACTGTACAGTTGTCGGAGTATATCTATGTGACAATCACGAATGTTAATCATCACCTCGATCACGTGGGTACATGGCTTTAACGGACCCCCATAAATAGACAACAAACCAACCAAATCTTAGTCCAGTGTAACACCAAAAGAAAACGATTACTTCTAAACGCTAACAACTTTATATGCATGGTCTTGTGACACCTAGATAATCTATTTATTAGCTAAACTGCTAAGCCATTAAAAATTTAACGGCTTAGTATAGCCGTAAAAATTTAATCGGCCTAGAACACTAATATCGGAGATAGAAAACATAAAAACTAAAAAATTTATCTGTTCGATGTAATTTAAGTTATGAGAGGCTTGACTTTTTGTGGAAGGGTCTGGCCCTTTCGTCTTTTGTCAGGGGTTTCGTCTTCTGTAAGTTTTGCCTTTTTAATCTATATTTGAAACAGCTTTTGTCTAACAATTATAGATATGGATATTTAATGATCTGATTTTTTAAGCTTCATTGACTATACACGTATTTATTTATTCACCATTCAGTTGAAGCAAACGCCGTTGTATAATTATCATATTGAAAAAGGTGGTAAAATGGTTAGTTATCATCATAATTATTTTTTATACCAGATTTTGATTATAATAATTTTTTTTTTTGATTCTTCAAAGGTTCCCTTTGCTGGATGGTCTATGCCTGTATATTACGCAAATCAAGGTGTATTATCGGAGCACATACACACGCGTGAATATGCATCGTTATTTGATGTTTCGCATATGCTTCAGTTTAAGTAAGAAAATGACACTCAATTTATCTTTTGATTTTTTTTCATTTACATTCTCTAAATTAAATATTATGATAAATTTTTATTCTATAGAATCCTTGGAAAAGACCGCATACGTTTTCTCGAAAGTTTAGTTGTTGCTGATATTGAGGAGATGCCATTTGGTTCTTCTGTTTTATCTGTTTTCACAAATGAGAATGGTGGAATTATTGATGATACCGTCATTTGTAAACATGCTGATCATCTTTATGTTGTGTCTAATGCGGCCTGTGCAGATAAAGATTTAGCACATGTACGTACTAAAATGGGGGAGTTTCAGAAAAAAGGCGGTTGGGTTGATTTAAAGGTTATCGACGATCGTGCTCTGCTGGCTTTACAAGGTACTACATTTCAAATATATCTATACTATATTTAACAAATCTAATTCTTTTACAATAAAGGTCCTCTAGCTGCTGAAATTCTTCGAAAATTGTGTGACAAAGATTTATCAGATTTTATGTTTATGACTGCCCGTTTTCTCCACGTCAAAACCATTGAAAGTCACGTTTCACGTTCTGGGTACACTGGTGAAGATGGATTTGAAGTAAGTTTCACATGAAGTTTGAAATCTTTGTCATTAATATTAAAAAAAAAATAGCGTAATTACTTAGTATTCTTGTATTGATTATGGGAAAGAAATATTAATCGGCTTTTTCTGAAATATTTTATTCGGAAATTGTAAATTAAATATTTATTTATTATTTTTTTTAATGCCATCACAATTAGTACAAAAATTTGTTACGAGGTTATTTATTTAATTTGACCCTTTATAAATTGAAAATTTATAAATTGATATTTTATCTTTAGATATCTGTTGCTGCAACAAGTGCTCAACGGTTAGCGAAATTAATATTGGGTTATCCAAGTGTGCATTTTGCTGGACTTGGTGCACGCGACAGTTTACGCCTCGAAGCTGGTTTATGTTTGTATGGGCATGATCTTGATGATTCAGTAACACCTGTGGAAGCCGGATTATCTTGGACAATAGGTATTTATATTTTTTTAATGATCATAATTTCTAGCATATTTTTTCTAGCATTTATTTAAAATTAAATAGGGAAACGCCGTAGAGTAGAAGGTGGCTTTTTAGGAGCTAATCGAATTCTCTCTCAACTTAAAGGTGGTGTAGCGCGTCGTCGTGTTGGTCTTACGATTGAGGGTGCACCTGCAAGAGGTATGATTATTAGTTAAGCTATTATTATCCGACAGCTTACTATGATTCATCTACCAAATAAATTTTTATTTGGCAGAACTATATAGTTGCCGAATAATAAAATTGTTATTAGGCAGATTATTGTCAGAAGTTACCGGATAAATCCATTATCAGTCATGCAGATGCCTTATAACTTAATTATTTGGTCAAAGGATTTAAAATCAGCCTAAGAAGTTGAATTCTTTCAGAATTCAATTCCTTAATCTGATATTAAATCTTTGACCAAATAAACCATTTACCAGGCAGTGCCTGCCTGATAACTATTAATTATTTATTTTACATTTTCATATAATTTTTTGCCTTTTTTTTTGATTATGCAGAAAACGCAGAAATTTATAATTCTGATGATGAATTAATCGGTAAGTTTTGTCTTTCTTTAATTATTGTAATTATTGTAATTATTTGTAATTATTTATAAATTTTCTCGATTTGATATATATATTTTTTTATTGTGTTGTAAAAATTAGGCAAAGTAACAAGCGGCGGCCCATCACCTACATTAAATAAAAACATTGCAATGGGTTATGTAAAGTCTGGATATCACAAGAGTGGAACTTTGCTTAAAGTTAAAGTTAGGAATAAATTGCAGGATGCTAAAATTGTAAAAATGCCTTTTGTTCCTTCTAGATATCATAAATAAATTAATATTTTAATTTGCAAATTTAGTATGCTTTTATTATTTACAGATTATTAATTAACTGCTGTAAGTAGATAAACGTGATCAATAAAGAACTGGAAAAAACATATTAAATGATTTAAATATCTAAAAATTCATTTGTCACTATACACTGAATATATGTTTTCATAATGTTTAAAGCCATATAATGCCATACATTTTTTTTTTTGTATAAGTATTTCTTTTGGTATCATTTAATACCTCTGTTACAATATGTTTTCAAATAATATTTGAATGAACTTTTTTTATGGGAATAATTAACTTTAAATTATCCACCCTTTGAAAGTTGTGCAATTCTTCACTATATTCAGGTGGATCACCAATATAAAATATTGCCACAACTCACTCTCGTATTATTTAAATATTTACAATTTTAATCATTAAGGAGTCTTAACGATTGTGATAATCATACCTTATGTACAGCTAACTCCAACAAGAGTTAAATATGTATCAAGGCAAACTTGAATATCATGATTATAACAATATCCAAAAAGCAAATTTTTTCTATCTTCGTTAGTAACTCTATCTGTATTTTCATTTTTTTGAAAAGCTATAGGCTGCCCCTTAATAACCAAATCTCGCATATTTTTGTCTAAACTTTCAAATTTAGCTCAATGTGAAAGAAATTTTTCATAACCAATTTTCTCAAAACAAGATTGTTTAGAACGACTTGAACACTGGCCTTTATCAAAAAATTTTTTAATTTTTAATTTTAAATCATCATAAATTTTATCTTCAATAAAATTGTCAGGAATATCTACAAAGCTGAATTCATTTAATTTATTTAAAGGAATATCTTCATCAGATATTGATTCGTTATCTAATACAGAGTTAGATTCTTCGTCTTCAGAATCTAAATAATCAACAAAAAAAGTATTATCTAAATCTTTTAATGCAGCTAAAATGTCTTTATTTATAGTATCATCATTGGAACATATGTTATATTCCATTCCTTTAAGATAAAAAAAACTAATAAAATTTTCTCGAATTTACATTCTTTACACCTATATAATTATATACATATGTATTTTATATACGTACTGTAAGTACCTATGAACTGTATGTACATATATACTTTATCAGATGCTATATCGCTCAAATTATCTTGTTTTTTACAAGTTCGAGCATAAATTCTATAACATTTATGTCCATAAATAGATAGTTATTATAGACATGATATATGCTTAAAAAAATATACAGTATACGACTGCAATATTGTAAATCATTATGCAGATAATTATGTGTGTACTATATATACGTACTTACATAAATCGATTTTTACCATAATGGTAACAAAAAAAAATTTAAATTCATGCATATTTTACTAATATATTTAGCAAAAAAAAATATCCTTATAAAGACAAGAAGACCCTTAAGCAGGTGATTGACACAAAATCTCGAAATCTGATTGGTCCACCCACTGCCTCCTTTGCTGTGGGGGTCCCATATATACATAACCAAATTATTCTAAGTTTACATCCTAATTTTAGTTTATGTGCTTTACCTCTGATTAAAATCTAAATGATTCACAAGGGTGGCAATCAAATCGCCGACAATCACTTCACAGACATCAACCTACACCAACAATCATTTTACCGACAAGCTTTTTTTACTGACACATAATTCGCCGACACTTGATTTACCGACAAGTTCCTTTTCACCGACAAGTTGATTTTACCGACACACACTTCACCGACAGTTACATTTACCGACAAAATCAACTTACCGACAAGCTCATTTTACCGAAAATAGAATATACTGACAAGCTTATTCTACCGACAATACAATTCGTCGACAATATGATTTGCTGACAATACAATTGCTGACAATTCAACTCGTTGACATATGAGACCACAGCAATGTAATAAACTACTAAAAATAATTACATCTTATGCAATTTATTAATAATGACAATAAAAATTGCACATTTTATTAATGACGATAATAATACTTATTGTCATGGCTGATGCTGAAGTTATGACCTATTTTGATATAAAATTTTAAAATTTTCTTTGGATATTTTTTTTCCTCTTTGTCTTATAGGGTTAGGGTAGGGTTTGGGTATAGATTTCATATTTATAGAGTATATGTGATTTTAGCAGGACTTATAGTTTCAAATCGAGATCCTATAACTTCAACATCAACCGTGATACTTAAGGCATCTGGTGAATTGTTTGTCGGCGAATTGTTTGTCAGTAAATTGTATTGTCGGTAGAATAATCTTGTCGGTAAATTCTATTTTCGGTAAAATGAACTTGTCGGTAAGTTGATTTTGTCGGTAAAATTAACTTTCGGTGAAGTGTGTGTCGGTAAAATCAATGTGTCAGTGAAAACATGCTTGTCGGCAAATCTAGTGCCGGCGAGTTATTTGTCGGTAAAAAAAGCTTGTCGGTAAAATGTTGTCGGTGTAGTGTTATGTCTGTAAAGTGATTGTCGGTGAAATAATACGAATCCGATTCACAATTTAGTTGTCATAATTCAGAATAGAGTTGATTTGAATTTCTTAAGTGGGTTATCCAGATTAGAAATATATAATAAATTAATATACTAATTCTAACCTAATTATATTATTTCATAAGCCAAACAATCTGCTTAAGGATTCTAGAACTAGATAACCTGCTTTTGAATCAGGTAGATGCTAATTCAGAGTATAAATCTAATTTTTAATATTTTAACAAGGAATAGCTGAATTTTATTCTACCTATTTATAAATTTGCTATATTTATATATTTAACTGGATATAATTTGGATTAAAAATTAGATAATTTAATAATATCTGTTATAAATCTGAATTAAGTGAATTAAAACAGGATATCTATCTGGATATCTGGTTAGTTATCTGGATCCAAGCACTAGAATAAAGATCTTCAAAATTTTTTTTTATATTTTACTTCATTCAATTATTTTAGCAGACAAATTTGCCTGTCAAACTGAATAGTTTAACAAATAAATCAAAATAATCTTTAAATATCTTTAGAAAACTAATATTATTTTATTAAAATTAATAACTAATATAATAAAAATATAAATATTGTAAATTTATAATAATCTAATTATAATTTTTTCAACAACTACTAATCCAAATTAACTAAAAATTGTATTATAAATAGATATGAAATTGGGCTACAATATACTAAAACTTAATACAATTCAGATTAATAGTTCTTAAGAAATTGTTAAAAATTATAAGTAATTTTGTAAAAAAATTATTTATTGTTTTAAGCAATTTCTCAAGAATTACTAATCCAAATTATATAAAATTTTAGTATATAGTAGCCCAATATTATATCTATTTACAATAAAAATTTTGTTTAATTTGGATTAGCAGTTGTTTAGAAATTACAGTCAAATATATATATATATTTAATTTTTATTGTTTAAAGAACATTATAGTAGAGTTATAGTGATCTGATTTGTGTATATATTTGCAAATTATGGAATTTAATTGGTTGATCAGATCAAAACAATTATGTACTCCATAAAATACCATAAAATACTAGAGTGCAATATTAATTAAGTAATCAAAACTATATTAGTAATTTACTATAATCAAATTTTTATTAACAAAATCATAAATGTAATTTGAATATTACTTTTATATTATATTTAATTATAAAAAAAACTGCGAATTTCTAGAATATTCAGATAAAAAATGTCTCAAAGTTATTCAAATAGATTAACAAAATATGTTCATGTTTAAATAAATTGGGCCCAAATCAAACAGCTAAGCAAAGCTTGTGAAAGCCATAAACACATTTTTGAGAAATGAAGAAATAAAACTCTTGAATTGTGGGAAGTATATGAAAAATGAGAATTCTTTAATAGATAGAATTGTGTACAATAATACTAGAAGTATTGCCCATATTGTATAGTATGGGTTTTGAATTAAAGAAGACCAAGAATTATTGATATATAAACACTATGATGAGAATATAGCACGTACTGCTATTAGATAATTGGAACAAATGAGAAAACAAAATAATATAGCCATGTCCATTGTCATATTAGGTTCTAAAGTTTCAAGTAATAATACACAAATATCAAAAACGTCATCAATTTCATTGTATGCAAGTGAAATAAGGTATTTTAAGAAAAAAATTAAATTATACATATGTTATTTACTTTTTATTAACTAGCCAAAAGCATAAATTTAATTACTATTTTCTATGCTTAGTAGTTAAAATGGGCACTCGTTTTGATTTATTAAATGTATTATACGTTATCAATTTGTTAATTTTTTTAATCCAACTATTAAAATTCCAAGTTACAAAACACTACTTATCATTAAATTTACGGAATTGAAATTGGGCTTAAAAATGGTCCCCAAAATATGATTGTTTACAAAACTTTATTGGTTAGATGATGATTAGATGATCAACAAATAACTAATTAATATAAATAAACCCATTAGATAAGCGCCAACCCATTAGAACTTGGAGATAAAGTGGTTTTAATTTGCAAAATTATATGAAAATCAGGGTCTTGAAAAAAAGATCCAATTGTGTAAATCTGCTAATATGCATATGGCTAATTTGAGTACTGTAATTCATAAGTAGTACTTAATTTTTTAAAACTTTAAAGCTAGATAAATTTTGATCTACTAGTCTATTTTAATGATTTTACTACCAAAATGTTTGTCTCTTTGAGACGATTCCAACAAGCCCAAACCTATTAAAATCTAATCACAGGAACATGGGAAAATGTGCTGTCAAATAGGTGACACACATTTAGGATTGGACAATTGGTTAGACCTATGTCTAACCAATTGTCCAACTCTAAGGGTGCGTCATCTATTTGACGGTGCATTTTCTCGTGTTCCTGTGATTGGATTTTAATGATTTTGGGCTTGTTGGAATCATCCCAAAGAGACGAACATTTTGGTAGTAAAATCATTTAAAACGGACCAGTAGATCAAAAGTTATCTAGCTTTAAAGTTTTTAAAAAAATAAGTACTACTTATGAATTACTCAAATCAGCCTATATGGAAGCACTAAAATTCTTGTTGAGTATACAAGAAAATTAGAAAAAGTCAAAGTTTCTGGTTTTTCTAAATCACAAGAACCAGTTATAATTATATTGATAGTTGAAAGAATATGTATTATCAAAAAATTCTAGATGCCATTATCTTTTTGTATTAGATAAACTATATATAGGTGCCAAAGATATTAGCAATTGTAGCCAAAAAACTTCTGATGTACTAAATACAATTCATATTTTTTTTGAGCATGCTAATAATTAGAATCTTAATGTAGTAGCCATGGTTACAGATAGCGCATCAGCATATGCTTCCACTTAGTATATATAAATTGTAAGAAAAAAAGTTAATATGTATCATAAATAACATAACTATTTATTTACCAGGTACAAAATACAATTACAAAAGCATGATATTGCTATTTTTCATGTTTTGCACACCAGGCCAGCCTGTGCATTAGTAATATCTTTAAAATTTTATATGAATATAATCAAACAATGAAGAATACCATTGGAATCACATCAAATTTTACTGATAAATAGTATTTAAAAGCAAAATTATTACTTCATAATGAGCAGCAGAAAGTTTACAAAATCATATATAGCTTTATGTATTTAGTAACCACCTACTGGAATTCCTATTATTATTGTTTTGTAATACTCTTAAAAAGCAAATGTACTTTATAGTCATATTCAATTCTGTATCCAAATACTTTCAATTTATTAAATAAATCTCAATCTACTTCTATTAATAGCCTTCATTTTGAACATACCTTGATGAATTAATAAAATACCTTCTGCTTTTTGTTAGCATTCTAAACTATCTTCAGTATGTTATTGCTAATCTTTTTTTATGTTGTATATGCATTTGGATATGTGGCACAATAGTATAAGAATAATGTTAATTGATTTGGTTATAAAATGCAACAAAAACTTGAAAAATAGGTAGAATGGAAACAACCTTTTCTTTTATTAGCAATTATATTTTATTTACAATATTATGCTTAAGCCTTGTCTGGTACTAATTTTTTTTCTCCTGAATAAATAATGGGTTGGATTAAATATTATCATGAAATGTAGTTAGGTATAAAACCATACTAGAACAAACTGAATATTATATAAAACATGGTGTATTTATTACTAAATAATTTGAAAATACTATTTAAAACCAGTATTGGAAATCTGTTTTGAAATTTATGTTTTTATGAGAACATGTTTATTTATTTTAATGTTCTCAAAAATCTTTTTATATTCTCAAATAAAAAAAAATTTTTCTCTCTTTTTCTTTTTTAAGCTTATACTTATATGCTTCTATTAGTTATTTTAGTCTTATTATAAATTAATATATTTAAAAATTATTATAATAAAATATAATTTATTTAACTAAAATATATAAAAAGAGCTAATTTATTTATAAAAATAAGACTTTGACTTTATATATTTTTTTAGAAAACAATTAATACTATTTAAGGTTTTTTATATAATGTTGGATATACTATTAGTTTGATCTAGCTTGTATTTGTTTTTAAATAAGCTATTAATATTTTTTAAATATTTAAATAAATAAATATATATTATTTTTCTTTACTATAGTAAATTTAGTAAATTTATAAATTTAAAAAAATTTTTAATATAAAATTTTAAAACATAGAACTAAAATTTAAAATCATAATAGCTAAAGGTTTGTTAAGTAATTTTCTTGTAGTAATTTACATTATTATTATAGTAAGTTTAACTCTTTAAAAATTTATATTTATAATAGTATTCTATGTATATCAAAGTTTATATAACAAAGTTCATATTGCACCAAATTTAGGAATAGATGAACCAATAAACTATATTATCCAAAATTTTTTTGTAATTTAAGAACAACTAAATTGTTCTCTATTTAAACTAACTAACAATTAAATATTTATGAACTTAATTTGTAATTTGTGAGTAGGGTGCATATTATAATCAAAACAATTAATACCTATAATCAGGTGCCATTTTTAAATTTTCTTGATTTTTGCAAAGCTATCATCTTTTGTGTTTCTATAAAAATTGTAAAGTCAATTTTTCTCTTTCTAAAAGTAGTGAATTCATCAAAATTGGCCCAATGGGATATGAGTTATTATCATTTTATCTTCATGATTATATAAAATTTTCTTTGCAGATCTGCAAAGAAATTTCATATGCTTATGAAAAAAATGATAATATTTCACGGTCTATTGGGTCAATTTTGGTGAATTTACTAATTTTAGAAAGAGAAAATTGTCTTTACAATTTTTATAGAAACACAAAAGATGTTTGTTGGCTTTGCAAAAATTAAGAAAATTTATAAATAGCTCTAGATTATAGGTATTATTTGTTTTGATTATAATATGCACTCCAATCTAATCCTTTTCCTTACTTATGGATTACAAATTAATTATTTTTAAACTGCTATATTAATAAAAATAATTGGTTATTACTTTATATATTTACATAGAAAAATATATTTTTCAGACTTAATGTTCTCAAAAAAAATTCAATAGAGAACATCTTAAATTTTGTAAATATTCTCAAATTAAAAGTGATGTTCTCATAAAAACATGAGAACATAAGATTTTCAATACTGATTGAAACCACTTTAGCTAAAAATCAAAATAAAAGGTTATTGGATTTATATTATTGTGATATAGAGAGTTTGTAGCAAATAATCAAGAAGAGATCAGTAAAGTTGCACTTTAATTGTATAGAATTAAAATTAATTCTGCACTATGTAAATGCTTTTTTTCTCAAATAGGTTGGATTTATAATCCAAAAGCACTAATCTCAAAGCAAAAAACAATATATTTTATTTTGTAAATTTGTTTAAATACTTATCTTGTTGCAGTTACAAACAATTATTAGAATGACTCAAGTTGAGCTAAAATGGCATAGACAAAGCTATAGTGTAGGACAGAAAACACATCTACTTTTTACTAATAAAAACTTTAAATTATTATAACTTTTTAAAACAAGTTAAATCAAAAAATCCTTTAACAAATTAATAGATTTTTAACTAAACTACATTTCAGGCAAAGGATTTGTTATTATTTTTAATTTAAAAAATTATTAAACGTTAAATTTATAATAAATTAAAAAATTGCCATTTAATATAAAAAAAAAGATATGTTTAATTAACCAATTAGGATCAATTATACAAAATTAGCCAATTATATTCGATTATATAAGCTTCAAAAATTGGTGCCTTATATATATAGAGTGGATGCTTTATGCTGTCCTACACTATATAATTGCAAATTTTATTACTAGTTCAAATGATAGTAAAATATTATCTAACCAATAAAATTAAAGATCAAACTAAACAATAAAATAAATGTACTAACTTTAGTAAAAATAAATATATTCTGATACTTAATAATAGTGAAATGTCTAATAATGATTATTCTAACCAATGATTATAATAGCAACAATTGTGATAGTAACAATTGTACTAATAAAGAAAATAAAAATTATAAATCTTTATTAGAGAGTGGATTAATAATAAAAATAAAAAATCTAAAAAATTAATTACAACCTTATAGCACTATTAATATACATAATAATCATTCAGCTGATACAAATATTCAAAAATTGAACTTAGTTATCTTTTTACTTATGCTTTATTACAACTATTATATGTTTATACTTTTCAGTATAATATTAAAGTATTGACTAATAATTAGAAATTAAGATTTTTTTTGTTATTTTATATAAAACAATAGTTGTATTTTTGTTAACAACTTTTACTATAATAAAAGAACTTGTGCTAGCATTATATCTAAAAGATTAACTATAGAACTTTTGATATGGTATATTTAAAATAAAACCTTTTGGAATCTTTTTAGTAATAAATGTTATTAACTATTGCTATTGGTTAATAATCTAGTTATATAAGCCTATAACTAATCTAACCAATTTGACCATAGTCAAATTGGTTAAATCAGTTAATTGGTTTGTATAACAAGATTATTAAACCAATTTGACCAGTATTAAGATGCTTAGACCAGACCAGTTATTGGTGGTCAAATAGTTAAAATGGTCTGAGCAAGCCAATACTAATTAATATATATAAATAAAAAAAATAAAGTTCAATTAAATTTAGATTAAAGTTGTCTAAATCTAATTTAGTAAATCTAGCATGGAGGACTTTCGATTCTGATAATTTCTGGGATCGACATTACATGAGTATTTATATAAAATGGTAGTATAAAACCAGAATTTTCAGGTATTAAGTTAACTTTAAAAAAACCAATCCAATCATGCAATACTTTACTAATAAAATAGCTTCGTAGAGAACGTCTTTTCAAGAAACTGAAGTTGCATCATGCTGCATCGTGCTGCATCACACTGGAAAAGGTCATTCTTTTAACGGTTGGAGTACTATCTACTCTATAGTAAGAGGTAATATAAGTATATTTTATACCGCACAATTCGTAAAGTTCAACGTTGTTTTTCAGTTTTTTCTTATGTTATTATTTTTTTTTATGTCAAAGTTCTGCTCTGGGTGAGAGTTTATTTAATCAAGCCTGTGGATCAAGGGTGCCTCTTTGGGCACCCCACAATTGAGTTACATTGAATGAGAATACAACTAGAGTAGTATATTTATGTACAAGTTGGGACAGAAACTCTAACCGTCGTCATTAGAGTGACGAACATTTTGCATTTGCTTCGTCAAAGATGCATTCTGCTTTTCAATCATCTCTCGAAGCCTTTCTTTTATGCTGACAGAAACCCTAACCGTCGTCATTCGAGTGACGAACAATTTATGCTTGCGTCGTCAGAGATGAAATATATATAGCATTCTGCTTTTTGATCATCTCTCAAAGCCATTCTCTATCTAATTTGACTAC